>CAUYRH010086696.1:0-19348 GCA_963574655.1 Perodicticus potto | reverse complement strand
GCAATGGGTTCACAGGATCAAATGCGAGGTCTAGCTTGAGTTCTTTGGGGATTCTCCATACTTCCTTCCAAAAAGGTTATATTAGTTTGCAGTCCCACCGGCAGTGTAAAAGTGTTCTCTTCTCTCCACATCCATACTATGTATTTGTGCTTTTTGAGGATATAGTCCCCTTTCTGATGGCCATTGCTAATTCTCTGTGCAGACATGGCCATTGAAACCTGCTGCTGTCTGTTGGACTGTCCCTCTGTGAAAACTTCTGTCCAGTGGTGAGGTAACACTGGCTACAGAGCAGTGGTCCTTCTTTGGGCTCAAAGCATGGCAACATCACTTCTCCTCTTCTCTCTGCAGCCCGTGATAATAGGTGCTATAGTCCTTCGGGGGTGTACGCCTTCCTACTTGTGTTTCCCCCTCACCCAACCTCCTCAACTTCACACTGGAATCTCCCCTGCTCTGCTGCATTCCCATGTCCTAAGTAGATGAGCTGAGGCCACACCTAGCAGCTCTAACAATGCTGCTCATTAAGGGGCTTCACTCCGTGGGCCATCAGCAACTCTGGGAACAATGTAGGACCTTCTCCTATGTTCCAAAATATGATTGTTAATTATATATGTCGACTTGACTGGGCCATGAGGTGCCCAGATATTTGGTCAAACATTATTCTGAGTGTTTTCGTTGGAGTGTGTTTGGATAAGATAAATCTTTAAACAGATACATTGTCTAAAGCAGATTGTCCACCATGGGAGTGGCCTCATTCATTCAGTTGAATGCTTAAATAGAAGACAAAAACAGACACTCCCACCACCACCCCACCCCTCTGAGTAACAGACAATCCTTTCTGCCTGATGGCTTTGAACTAGGATGTTGGCTTTTTCCCTGCCTTTAGACTCAAACTGAAACATCAGCTTTCCTGAGTCTTGAGCCTGTCAGCCTTTAGATTGGAACTGAGTCACAGTCCCCTGAGTCTCCATCTTGCTATCTTACCCTGCAAATCTTGGGACTTGCCAGCCTCTATAATCACATGATTCCTTATAATAGGTTCCTTACAAGAAATCTCTTGAATGTATATTACAACTTATTAGTTCTGCTTCTCTAGAGAACTCTGACTAATACTCAGGGTTACAATTAGACCATGGGAGCGATATGGCAATCCCTCTTCTGAAGGGGAACAAGTCAAGCCCTCCCTACCTTGGAGAGCTAAAGGAGGAGTATTCCTACCCTAGCCCTGCAGGCTGCCTCCCTCTCCCACTGCCTTTATAAATGGAGGGAGCAGTGGCAAAAGGTCTTCTGGAACTCTCCTTGGAAAGCGTGTGTAGCCACTCCATGACAAGCTAGGGCTGACTTCCTGGCAGTCAAGTAAACCTAGAAAGAACAGGAAAGCTTCTCCACAGACCTTTACACACTCCCATGTACTGCAGTTTGCCGTGTAAAATGCACACTTTTTGCCCCAAATGTCTGAGGGAAAAATAAGGCTGCACATTGTATGTGGATAGTATGGCTTAGGAGTAGGGGAGCCGAGTGGACCTCCCAGGGTTCTCCTGTCTGGGCCTGCTGGCTGCATAGGCTTCAGTCTGAGAGGATCCGGGATGTGGTGGGAGTGGACTAGAGCAGCCTCCACTGAGTACCACAATCAGGGGAGGGACTGCATCTGCGTGGGGCGAGGGCCAAGGCCTTAGGCCTGGCTGTGTGGAGGGGACCAGAAGCTCCACACAGGCCTAGGTGGGTACCTGGCCACCTGTACGCCAAGCAGCCTCAGAAGCTCCTGCCCTGCTGGCCACATATTTGACCATCTCAGCCAGGGCCCCCCTGACATGGTAGGGAGGGAAGAGATCATGGGCAAGAGGGAAGGGGTAGCCTTCAGAAAGTAGGGTGGCTGCAGGAGGGCGGTGGATCTGCATGTTTACCAGGGGAGCATATCCCTCCCCAGATGTGTCTCTCCCAGCCAAGAGCCAGCCACTTTCTCGAGGGGTTTTCCTGAAAGTTTGGCCTCAAACATGGGTGTACATGATATATGGGAGCACATTTTACATGGCAAAACGTGGGTATATCCTACCATATTTTCCTTCTACAGGCTTCTTTCAGGGGGAGATATTCTCCTAGGCCTTACCATTTAATTATAAACAATATTTTCAATTTTTAAACAAAACACACATATGATTCTCAAAATTTGTGTAATTGCAAGTTAAAGGCAAAAACTGGGGGAAGGGAGACAAAAGAAACTGGGCAAATCTTGCACAGATAATTCCCATCATAAACAATCTATAAGTTGTCTAAGAAGGAACTAATGCCCTAGGCCACTCAAAGGCTGCCTTTTGCAGCACTTTACTGGAAAAACCAAAACATAAAATAAAATTCACCAGAAATATTAGAAGATGGGGTCATAAAAATTGCCCCAAGAGCAAAAGGAAAGAAGGAAGGAAGGAAAGCAGGCAGGCAGGCTAGGAGAGGGTAAAGATAAATCCACCAGAGAATCAACCCAGGAAGTAAAAAATCCAACAAAGAAAAGTTCTAAAAAAGAGGACAGAAAATGTAGAGAGAAGAAATTATGAATAATCATGACAATAATGGCAATACACTTCAGAATAAAAATCCTCAGCATGAGGAATTAAAAAAGAACCATTGGCTGGGTGTGGTGGCTCACGCCTATTATGCTAGCACTGTGGGAGGCCAAGGAGGGTAGATTGCTGGAGCTCAGGAAATCGAGACCAGCCTGAACAAAAGCAAGACCCTATCTCTACCAAAAATAGAAAAACTAGCTGGGCATTGTGGTGGGTGCCTGTAGTCCCAGCTACTTGGGAGGCTGAGGCAAGAGAATCTCTTGAGCACAAGAGTTTAAGCGTGCTGTGAGCCAAGACACCAGGGCACTCTACCCAGGGCAACAAAGTGAGACTGTGCCTAAAAAAAAAGAATTAAGAAGAGGGCAATTAGGCTGGGTGCAGTGGCTCATGACTGTAATCCTAGCACTCTGGGAGGCCGAGGCAGGTGGATTGCCTGAGCTCATGGATTTGAGACCAGCCTGAGCAAAGGCAAGACCCCTGTCTCCAAAAAAACTGGCTGTAGTCCCAGCTGCTAGGGAGGCTGAGAATTACTTGAGCCCAAGAATTTGTGGTTGCTGTGAGCTATTATGCCAGAGCACTATACAAAAGTTGACAAAGTGAGACTCTTTATCAAAAAAAAAAAAAAAAAAAAAAAAAACAGAAGTAAAAGAAGAAGAGGGCAATTCATTTTTAAAACAACAGAAAAAAATGTCTTTGCATCATATAAGAATATTTGGTTTTTCTAAGTGGTTCAAACGTAACACATTCCAAAGGAATTTATTTTACATGTTGTATTGTACTGGGACTCATCAAATGCTATCCCATATGGACAGGCCCAGGACGAAGGACTGGAAATCCCCTGCTACCTACAGACTCTTCAGCATGATAGTACAGGTGGTAAGAAAAGGGAAATAGAGAGTGGGCTGCCCCCTGCCCAAGGTGTAGTTCCAAGAAGAAAGGGAGGGAGAAGAGAGTGAAACTGTCTCCATACACAGACAATGAACCTAAGAAAAGCAACCAAGAGGCCCAACAAATGCATCATTCTTCTTTTCTGGGCCCCTGGCATGGCCCAGGACTCAGAGCACTGTGGGGGAGTTTCATGTCAGAAGGTGACTTGATTGAACTGTCTTCCCTTCCTTGTAATTTACTTAAATGCCAAAAATCTTAAAGCAGGCTGTCAACGGCTCCATATAACATTTAATGCACGTGACCTCACTTGTGTTTCTAACTCTCTTTAAGTACTTTAAAAACACATTACCATCTCATCTCATTTTACAGCAAGGTCTTAAGTAAATGCCATTTCTTGAAATGAAATGTTACATGAATCACAGCTGCAAAGTGCTGTGACAAAGCCAGCTGAGTGCCTGACACCCCACTGCACACACAAAGCAAGAAATCTGCTTTCAAAACAAGGGAAAGACTTGTCTGTCTTAACAGCATCAAAAAGTGCCCTCAAAAGGGACACAAAAATTCCTGCTCAAAAGTAGATGCAGGTTTCTGGGTTATCCTGGTATGTTCCCCAAATCACAACACAACCACTGGACCCAAGATTGGGGAAGACTTTGAGAATGCCCTTGGGATTTGGGCATTGCCCTTTAGTCTGGTCCAACGCTCAAGAGCACAGATCCTAGAGTCCCTAGGTTCAAAGTCAGAAAAGACTGCTGAATTGAACCTGAAGAAGATAGATCTTTGGGCAGAAGCTTCCACAAGGGGAAGAGTACAGGTCCTCAGTGATAACCTAAGGGTCACAGGACAAGGGCAGCCCCTAGGAAGACCCCAAGGGCTCTGGAAGCCCCAGAATAGAGCAGCACCAGCACCAGCCACCAAGGTATAAAACCATACCAGGTGTTTTATAGTATGAACTATGAAAAGAGGTCCCAGGACAACCTGTTGCTTTCCCAGGTCATACCCAACTCCTGAACTTGTCTTACCAAGCCCCTGAGTTCTGACAGTCATTGATCAAAACCTTCCCCCAAGATCTGTCTGTGCCTTGGATCAAACTCAAATATTTCGGCAAGAGCTTCACTGTCTTGCCCCCACCCTCTACTTCCATCCCAGTCGGCTATTGTGCCCCTAGGGGTGTCTGATGCCCCAACCTGTGACCTGACACTCTACCAGCCTCTCTTCCCCCACCTCCAGGATCCCTTCCTCAGGCTGCAATCTGCCAGCTACCAGGAAGCTTCCAACTCGCCTCCCCTGACTAAGTAGGAAGTGCTCACCTGTCCACTGTGTTCCTGTGTCCCACAGCACTGAGGTGCTAAATAGTGTCACATGTTTTTATGGCCTAACTTGAATGTAATTGTTCTCAGACACCCACTTTCCTGACTCAGTGGGAAGTCCAATGTCTGTCCCTTTTGCAATCTCACCTCCCTTCCTTCTAATCCTCAGGGCTGGCAGAATCTGAGGGCCCACCATTGTCCTGCCAGGAGCAGGCCCCATAACCAGCTTCCTGAGCAGGCGTGTGAAGCTCCCCAGGCCCAGCCCACTCCCAAACACTTCCAGCCCCCCCAGGACCTCGCACCTCAGGAGCCAGCCTTAGCGCTTTTTCAGTTTCTTTCTCTTGAAGCCTGAACCTTGATCCTTTTCAGGCCCTAAATTCCAACTCCACCTTGGGACCTGCTTGCTTTTCCAACCCTGGAAATAAAAGTCTTCATTCACTTGCTTTTCTTTAATAAGGGAGCTTAATTGCCAATGAAAAAGCATTTGATGGTCCCCAAAAGTCAGACTCCATGCCCTAGAATGGGAAAAAGTTGCTTATATTTCTTAAGGGAGGAAGGAGAACAGATCATAAAATCAGTTTAAATACACTATAAGGGCTCAGCGCCTGTGGCTCAACAGGCTAAGGCGCCAGCCACGTACACCTGAGCTGGCGGGTTCAAATCCAGCCTGGGCGCGCCAAATGACAATGACGGCTGCAACCAAAAAATGGCCGGGCGTTGTGGCGGGCGCCTGTAGTCCCAGCTACTTGGGAGGCAGAGGCAAGAGACTTACTTGAGCCCAGGAATTGGAGGTTGCTGTGAGCTGTGATGCCACAGTATGCTATCCAGGGTGACAGCTTGAGGCTCTGTCTCAAAAAAAAAAAAAAAATGCAGTATAAGTACAATTTTTAAATGCCACTTCTATTAAACGGAATTCTTTTATAATGCACATGTTTATTCATCAAATATTTGGAGCCTGCTTTGAGCACAGCAAAATGCGAAGTGATGAGAATACAGATGAGAGATACTCAGAACCGAGCCTCCAGATCTGTCTCTGGAAGTATCTGTAAAGCAGCCGTCAAAGAGGCCACTCCCAGCCACCATGATGAAAGCCTGTTTATCACTATTTAAAACCACTTATTCTTTGCCTGTAAGCACACAGTATATATTTCCATGTCTTAAGTTACTTCACTATTTAAATAGAGGATTGTAGATAGGATTTCCTCAGGGTAGAGCCCACTAGTCTCTAACACCAAAAATCACATGGGTTTTCATGGACTCGGGGCTACGGAATTTAAAACTCACTCGCATCACTTGATCCCTCTCACAGAATCACAGGAGGTAAGCCTGCAAGTCCTGTGATTGTATTTTATAAAGAAAAAAAGCAAAGCCCAGGGAAGTTAATTAATTTCCATGGCAGGGGCTAACGCACTGGGAGAAGGCTCAGGTCTCTACCCAGTGAATCATTTGCATACATAAGCAGCTCACCTCCAATCCCCAGAACTTTATGTTCCTTACGGGAAGCATTGAGCTGCTGAAGGCAGGGTGTGTGAAGGGTCACGGTGCTGTGGTCATCAGAATGAGATTTACCCCCAGAAGCTAATGAAGCTTAAGCTTCGGGGACTTCCACAAGCTCCTGTAATAGCTAACCCTTCATAAGGCATTCCCGTGAGGAGACTGACTTCTTTCTCACTTAGACCCTCATCTTGGGTCTAAGGTGCATCCCCTCCTTGGAGATGCCCTGCCTTTTCAAGCCAAACCCAGGTAGGACTCCCCTGTATCGATTCTATGAGTTTACACAAAACCCCTCCACATCCCTCTAAAATGTCCAAATGCCAACCAAACTGTAACCCAACCACAGCAAGACTGCTTGCTCAAGGTGTCTTGGATGGGGCTCTCCAGCCACAGTCAGGGATGTTCATTTTACAGAGGTTGGGTTGTTTTCCTTTAACGGGTCTCTGCGGATTCACATGAGTTTATTTAAAAATAACATGCACTTAGAATGATCTATTTTCTCATCCTAAATAATTACTTGCTATTAGTAAATAAATACCTGCTGGACTTTTAAAAATTCTTTTTCTTAAATAGGGTCCCTCCACATTTTATACATAAGCTCCAAGCATCCTTGCTTCTCGTGTGGTTCTCAAGCCCACAGTTGTATGTTTGTTCAGTGAGGTGAGGTGGTTACGGGGCCTGACGCAGAGGAGCGAATCGCCCACCCTCACTCACTGCACAGGGGAACATATGTAAATAGCACTCAAAGTTAGTAACAACACCCATATTTATCAATTGACTTCCTATGTGTCAAAGAATAAAACAAAGACTACCAGAGCTTAGGAAAAAGAGAGCCAGGAAAGCAAACACCCAGCAGTGAGTGAAGTAAATGAGGGACCCACAGAAGGGAAAAGTCCCAAGAGTTTCAGTTGTGACAGAGGAGGTTTCAAGGTGGTCATGCTAATTAAGGATTGAAAATGCTACAGAGAGGCTTGGCACTTGTGGCTCAAGCAGCTAAGGCGCCAGCCACATACACTTGAACTGGCAGGTTCGAATCCAGCCTGGGCCCGCCAAACAATGACAGCTGCAACCAAAAAAGAAAAAATAAATGTTAGTTAAAAAAAAAAAAAAAAGAAAATGCTACCGAGAATGGAAGTGCCTTCTTCTCAGCAACCCAACTAAAGGCTCAGTCCTAACCTTGGCCTCCTGACCAGCGGGTATCTTTCCCTGTGGCTCTGTGTGGCCATGGCGGACCCTGCCTCTGCCTGTAGCACCTGTGAGTATGGCAAACTTGGTTTTCCTAAGCCTCTGCCCTGCTGCCGCTGTGACCACACTGACCATCACATGAAAGAATACAAATCCCCTGAATTATTCACATCTGGCATTAGTGTGAACATTGTAACAATTACGAAACAATCACATGATTGTTAACTGAAATCCATGTTTACATCGGGGCACTGTGTTGTACAGTTCTAGGGGTTTTGACAAATGCCCCACCACATATCCACCACGACAGTATCACACAGAATATCACACAGTTTCTCTGCCCTACAAGCCCCCTGAATGCCATCTATTCATCTCTTCCCCCTTCCCTTGAGATCCTGACAACTGCTGATCTTTGTATTGTCTCTACAGTTCTGCCTTTTCCAATACAATGGGATTTTCATACTCTTCCCATCAAGAAATTGAGCCCATGTCTTACCCCTCCTGACTCTTTATTTTTTCTCACATGAGTCTGGGTGGGCTGCAAAGAGGAAAGAAATGACATGATGTAACTCTGAGGCTACAATATAAAAGGCCATCCAGCTGCCACCTGGGTCTCTTTGGATGCTCTTTTTTGTAATCCACCACACTATGAGGAAGCCTGAGTTGCTAAAAGAGAGAACTCTCAGGGGTCAGTGGTACTAACTTGCCAGTCATAAGTGAGCTGAGTCAGCCCAGCTGAAGCTGTGTGGTGCACAAACGAGCTGTCCCAGCTGAGCTCAAATTGCAGCTACATGAGCAAAATAAATGATTGTTGTTTAAAATCACTAAATGTGGGGGTGGTTTGTTACACAGCAATAGATAAGCCAAACATCCAGATATCCTCTTGGGATGTCTCATGCATCTTTATATTTTAAGCTTCCATTGGAGGTCTTTGAGTATGAAAGGGTCTTGGTATTTGCTATTGATGATGTTCAAATCAAAATGTAAGGCAAAATATGGTAAATCCCAAAATCTAACAGCAAAAGTATCATACAATTTGGAATCTGGAGACGCCTTAGCGATTATCTAGGCCAGTTTCCCCAACAGGATAGAAATGCTGAGGCCAAGAGCTGTTAAGTGGTTTACTTAAGGTGAACCACTTAAGGCTACACGTTCATGTGGCCTGGATTGGGACATTATTCTGCCTGAATTGTGCTCACCTGGTATTTCAGAGGTCACTCTGAAACCACTGAGCCTTACTGCACATGCAGACCTCCTGTGAGTCTCTCTGAAAGCCCATTGGAGGTGTGAATTGCGATGTAGATTTTAAACTAATGACATGACAATTAGCCTTAAGGTTGTTCTAGATCACCTTCCAGACTCTATTGTATCTATGCTGTTTGGCCTGTGGGCTAGAGTGTCCTCTGCATTCTTCTGTGGTTGGCACGCTACATTCTGATTGGTAGATTGGTAGGGCATTCCCTCTTCCCCCACATGTGAGCAGTTGCTCAGGACAAGATTACGATGAGGCAGCACCAAGACAAGGGACTGGAGAATCACCTTTGTCCTTTTTCCCCTGGGAGAGTCGAATCCTGTCTACCTAACTAACACAGGCATCCACCTGGGTTCATTCATGTCACCTCTCTGAGACTTGAAGGCAAGGGGCACTGATGCAATATGTTGCTCATGCTACATTCTGTGCAATAACCAAGTCCTTTGTCTCTGACCCAGGAGTCTTGTATCTTGTGCTACCATCCGTGAAACCATGGCAGGCTACCCTAGCTCATTAGCTTGAAAGTAGAGCAAAATCTCAGATTCTTCACAGTCTTGACACTCTTCCTTTTATGCTAGAAATGAGATCAGGTCACATAAGAGGACAGAGCTTTGCAATAACAAGCATAAAATGTTAGGCCCATGTTTTAGGGCCTGACGAACTTTTAAGTCCTTCCCTTCTCTGGGACAAGATGTACCTGTGCCTTATTTCCTTAAACTCCAATAGAACTATAATTTCAGAACACTAAAGACAGAGACCAGCAGAGGAGGTTTACCACGGAGCCAGTGAGGCTTCAGCTCTAAGGGCACTCACTGCCCAGGTCCTTCCAAAGTCCTAGGAAAAGCTCTAGCACACATGGTCAAGTGTTTTATAACGTTTACAAAATTAAGATTTTTAATTTCAATTGGTTAATTGCATTTTATCTTTCTGTTCTGATTTTCCCTCCATCATATTTCCCTTCATTTAATATGGCTGTGGAGTGGGCACAGGTGTTTGGGGGGATATCACTGGAGGGGAGCTGGGACTACATGGAGCTTGGGTTTAGCTTGGGACATATTCACACATCACACAGTCACATCCCACATGGTTCAGCCAGCCCTACAAGGGAGTGGCTTCCAAGAACACACCTATTGCCCATTATGCCAACACACTTAACATCCTGGTAGGAAGACCCCTGGTTGGAGGTTGTCAGGAAATGAAAGTGCCCCACGGCACCTGGGACAGTAAGGATGAGGATGGTGGAGGAAAAAGAAGGACTGAGATGCTCACAGCCAGAAACCAGTCTGGGAAATTCTTCCATCACCCAATGTATAAAGTTGTAAGCAGGATACCCATGGTCAAATTCCTCTTGTTGGGAATACTGAGTGCAGCAGATAAAATAATGAATCTACCATATGTTCTTTGCATGTTTCCTGGAAATTACACAAAATGGAATTTATCAGAATTCTTGCATTTATAGGGAACAAACAATAGTACAAACAGTGGCCGTGTGAGGTCCCATGTTTTATGCATTGCAAGGTGTCAGGCTTAGCATATCTGATGTATCCTGTCCCAACAAAGTCTGACAGTTCCTAATGAGATAGCATGAAAATTTGCCACCAATGTTCAGAAATGGCCTGGGGAGGGGGGGAACAATGGTCCAGTGACAAAATTCCTGTACATATTCATCAATTGAACGATGGATGTTATCTTACCTGACTGTATAACACAAATCAACTCAGTGGCAATTTCAAAATGTATCTGAATTGCTCATGGGGACCTTATTCTCAAATTAATTTTATATATTTTTACATTGTTTTCATAATTACTGACCATATCAAAATAATTATAACAAGAAGAAAACATGCTGCTGAAAGCCAATAACGAAAATCAAAAAAATGAAAATTAATAGAAGCTTCAAAGTGGCAAAAACTCTTTTGTTATCACATAGTACAAGATAATGGAAACGGGGCAGCGCCTGTGGCTCAGTGAGTAGGGCACCAGCCCCATATACCAAGGGTGGCGGGTTCAAACCCAGCCCCAGCCAAACTGCAACAACAACAAAAACTAGCCAGGTGTTGTGGTGGGCACCTGTAGTCCCAGGTGCTCGGGAGGCTGAGGCAAGAGAATCACCTAAGCCCAGGAGTTGGAGGTTGCTATGAGCTGTGACAGCATGGCACTCTACTGAGGGTGACAGAGTAAGACTCTGTCTCTAAAAAATAAAAATAAAAAAAAGATAATGGAAAGAAGTCTTTTAATGGTCAAAATCATGAAGATAGGTGAAAAAATCGTAATAGTTGATAAAATATAGGTGAAAATTAAAATAGAAAAAAAGATGATGAAGGAAATCAGGACACTTTAAAACAGGAGACAAAAGAAAGAGAGATACAAGTTATTGTAAGGAAAACGCAATTTATGCAGGTAATAGAGCAGCGTGAGACCCACAGCTGTGTCATTTTAACGAATTTGGTGAGTTTACTATGTGCTTCTTGCAATGAATATCTAACTAAAAACACAGGAGGAAAGTATCCTAGAAGTGTGTCAGGCACACAAAGCAAAGCCTATTATGTTATTTTCTGCACTTTATAAAGGTCATGTTCTTTGTTGGCTTTCTAAAATTTGTGGTTTGTTGTGATTTCTTTTCCAATTCACTTTGATAACTAATTGTGCATTTGTATATTTTGTACTATTTTTCTTTAAGAAAGCACCAGAATTATATAAACTTTAGGCCCCATCAACCCAGATCCAGTCCTGGAGGCAGCTCATACTATTTCCAGTGCCCTTTTTCCCCTGTCAATCAAAGCCAAAAACAATATTCAGACATGACCCTTCACCCCAAGGAGAGAAGATTTGGTTATCTAGAACTGTGGTCTCCAATTCCTGGGCACGGACCAGTAAGCCTTCATGACCTGTTAAGAGCTGAGCAGCACAGCCATCACCTGAGCTCCACCGCCTGTGCCAACACCTGCCTCCTCCCACTCCCAGTCCATGGAGAAATTGTCTTCCATAGTCCAGTCCCTGGTGCCAAAAAGGCTGGGGACTGCTGGTCTAAAAGATTCTGGTCTAGAGGAGGTACAATCCAGGTGCCCCAGAATCTCACTTTCCCCTTTGCTTGTGGGAGTTGGATGAGCAGGGGCATTAGGGGAAAACACAGAGTATGTCAACAAGTGTTGGCTGCTTTTCGTACCTTTCAGGGAGACTCAACAACAAACAGTGAACTCAGGCTTGGGCTGGCCAGTGGAAAGCAGAGAGCAGGAGAAATAGAATTACGCCAAAATAGGGGCTTTCTGCCATGTCCCTTAATCCACATAGAGCTAGTGACTCAGGGTTAGAAAAGTCAACCGCTCCTGTAACCAGAGTCTCGTGCCAATTGCTGTATTATTCGGGGTCCTTACTGCAGACAGTAGCATCCAGCTTAATTGTTTTAAATGCAAAGGAGCTCGTGGAATTGTTGGGAAGGCTGAAGAAGTAGGCGCTAGTGTAGGAGAGCTACCAGGATGGGTGATTTCCATTTGTGGAGGCAGCAGCTCCCTTGGTGGCTCGGTATAAGTAGCGTGGTTTGGGAAGGTGTCTTTGAACTTCCATCTAGGGTCACTTTCGGCAGAACACTGGCCAGTGCATCTCACTTGAGAGCAGTGATGACAATCTGTTAGTCTCATCTTTTGCTGCAAGAATAAAAAAGGGTCTTTCCAGAGCTCTACTAGTAATGTTTGACCCCCTTTGGGGATTTTCTCAAAGACTCTCTAAGATAAAACACAGGACTATTCAGGAAAGTGATGTTTGGAAAAAATATCAAAGAATTCAGCAGGAAGATCAGTCTTGACTGATCCTAGAAGTAGAGTGAGAATGAATAGCCATAATAAGAAAAAAGATAAAACGGTGGAATTGTTTAAATTCCACTGTGTTTATTCTTTCTATCTCCCCCTCATTTCTATCACTCTGCCTCTCACACCACCACTGTTCTCAACAAAGCTGAAGAAAACTATGCCATAAAACAGAAAAATTTTGAAAATATTCTATTTACCACTGGAAGGCCCTTCGAAAGCAGAGATGTTTAGTAGTTGACTGGGGTCACCTTTACCTGTACTCCATGTTAAATTCTTTAATATTACAAGGCAGAATTTTTATTGCCTATATTTGGAACATATAACAAATATCCCCATGATAGCAACAAAATACAACAAAATTCTCTGGGTTGTGCAGAGGAACTGCTGTTACAGACAAGTTCAATTTCTGTAATTGCATAAATTCTTCATGACACAACAGATTAGCAGCATTTTGATTATCAAGGGCTTCTAATTTTGATTGGGGCTTTTTTGGGGGGGGATTCATTGAGGGTACAAGAAACCAGGTTACACCGATTGCATTTGTTAAGTAAAGTCCCTCTTACAATCGTGTGATTGGGGCTATTTTTGTATCCATTATACAGACTTGCATACATAGGCCGGCTCAGATTACTAAATTTGTTTCAGAGAAATGATATAAACACATGTTCCTTCTGTGGTCGGCTCACCAATACTTCTAGCACTGACCTGAGAATATTTGGTTCAGTAATTCCTTTAATGGGTTCAAAAGTATAAAATTTCTCTGCAGAATTTTGTCCTTAATTTCGACCTTGCTCGCCCTTCTGGAATACTTTTTCTCTAACAGAAAAACCCATCAGCAAAAATTTTCTGGCTTTGCTCCCCCTCACCACAGCCCTTCTCTAAACTTCCTTGGGAAGCAAGAAAAACTTACCAGATACTCTAGAATTTGCTTGTCCATCTTGGCACCAGCTGAGTCCTTTGAGCTCTGCTTGTGGTGCTTTTACTGTGTCAGTTTAGTTAAAGTGGAACTATGCTTTCCAGAAGTCATTTTCCCATGAGGTTTCGAGTTGGGATTGTGCAAAAGGGAAATTTGAATGAGATTTGGAAGGTTCCAATTAAACAGCAGCCATCACGCTTGGAAGTTCAGTGCAGGTGTCAGGCATGACCTGCTGGCTGGTCTGAGCACGGGGCAGCGGCAGGGTATGCAGTTCCTTCAGCTCCCACCAGATCTCCTCCTTCGACTCCAACTAGTCCTGGGCCAGTTGCACGTCCAGAGCAAAAGGCAACCATTCTTTGACAGGTCACCGGCACCACTGGAATTAGACGCAGATAAAGGCAGACCTAGGCTCCAATATGTGCCCACGTGTTCCCCCTGTCTGCCTTCCTCTGCTTCACATCCAGGTTTCTTCCCCACTTCCTGCTCTGCTAACCCACAACAACTTCAGGCAGTCACCACACAGCTCTCCTTTGTGGTCCCTGCCTGGTGGCTTTCCTCCGATCCTCTCTTGCATGATTGTGGGAAGTCTAATCCTTACAACAAATCCCTTGCTCCGTACCACTCATAGTTGTCCCACTTCCCAGACTGAACTCTGCCTAGTGCACTGCTGCTGAGTGAGCTGACAGAGCACAGAATGACAAACCAACCAGAAAAATTCTACCCCAAATCTCAGCTTGGTAGTTACTACAGTCAAACCAAAATTCTCCCAAGAGTGCTGTCAGAAAGTAAGTCAACACCTGGGCACACCTTCGTCCTAAGAGTCAGTCATCAAACGTTTTGACATCTTTTTAATGGTCTCTGATCCAGCCCTCCTGCCCCTAAGAATTTATCAAGAGATAAAAGTTATGGATCATATAATATTTTGATAAATCACTTGGTAAAACTTTCGAGGGATATATTTGAGTTAAAATAGATAGTCCCTGAACTGCTGTGTCAGGATGGTTAGTTTTGCTGACTGCATAACTTTTTGCTTTGCTGAGCAAATGTGCAGAGATGAAAACTCTGAACTTGGGACATTATGGAGAACATTTGGAAACTATGTTTGGGGAAGGGAAAAAAAGGAAAAGGCTATTGTCTGGACAGGAGAACAGAGGGTAGAAAACACAAATATCTAATGGCTAATGACCTTGAGTTTTCTACTGTGTTTCCCCATGAAACATTCATGTCTTACAAGCCACAGTGGGGCTGGCTCTATTTGGAGACAGGTTGTAGCACTGAGTTCTCCTTCAAAATACTAAGAGGGCAAAAAGCAGAACAAAACAAAAAGCAAGAGAGAAATGTGGGGAACTGTCTAAATGTTGAGCAAGTGGAAATTATTTGAATAAATCATGTCCTTCCCAAACAACAAAATACCAAGCCACCATTAAAAACTATTTTGTTAAAAAGCATTTAATAATATGAAAAAATATCTTAAGTGAGGAAAGCACATTTCAAACAGAATGTAACATATTAGGAAAGGAAAAGGACAAAAAGTAAACACTAACTGCTGTTAGCTGTGGTAGATAAGGTGCGTTTTTTTTCTTCCTTTTATTTACTCATAATATCTTAAGTGTCTATCACTAACATATTTACTGATAGATATTTCTTTTGTAACAAAACCAGCAGCTGTATGCATATTTTGCCCTATCTAGTAGAGCCTAAAGCTGCACCTCCAAATTTATGCTCACGTGTACATAAGAAGTGCACTAACATGTTTATTTCAGTAGTGTGCCCTTTTAATTGTTTGTTTTGCTACGGAAAATTTTAACCACATGCAGAAGTTAACAGAACAGTTTAATATAATAAATCCCACCTTCCTGTCACTCAGCTTCAATAATAATCAATTTCTGACAAGCTCCTTTCATCTAAGCCATTGGTTCTCAACCTTCCTAATACTGTGGCCCTTAAATACAGTTCCTGTGGGTGGCGACCCACAGGTTGTGAACCGCTGATCTAAGCCCTACCCACTCACCACCACTCTTGTATTATTTCAAAGCATATCTCAGATATCGTATCATCTCATCCATAAGTATATTAGTATGAATGTGTTGATATTTAATATATATACATACCAAGATACTCAGATATGGTGTATCTCGAAAATAAGAAATATTTTTTTAAATAACCAATAATAATGAGAATAGCCAAAATATTACACACAGAACAAAATAACAATCATTTCTTAATATTTTTAATTATCAGATCAGAGTTCAATTTTTTTTTTTTTTTTTTTTTTGCACTTTTTGGCCAGGGCTGGGTTTGAGCCCACCACCTCCAGTATATGGAACCAGTGCCCTACTCCTTTGAGCCACAGGCACCGCCCTTTTTAATTTATTTTTTATAAATGAGATCATTCCTAAGACAACTGGGTCCCTGAAAATGATGGGATATGTAAAAATCATTTAGTTTTTTTAGATTTGATAATGATTTTGTTTTTTAAATCTTATGCTGAAATATTTATGGCTAAAGAGATTATCTGGATTTGCTTCAAAATGCAGTAACAGGGATACAAATGAGATAAGATCAGCAGTGAACTGATCATTGTTAAAGCTGAGAGTTGGACTACACGAGGGTTTTTTAAGACTGTTCTCTCTGCTTTTTTATATTTAAAATGTTCCATAATAAAAAGCTTTAAAAAGCAGATCTATACAATATAGTGCTTATGCATAGAAAGGCAGAAAGAAAAAAAAATAGAAAGGGAAAATAAACACAAAATTAAGGATGTGGTTACTTGGGGTGGGGGAGAAAGAGTTGTCAAGATAAAAATTAGTAGAAATAGTCTACCTCTTGGTTATAAGAGACTTCTGTGGGGGGTCTTAAAATTAAAATATTACATGATAGATAACAGAGGGTAACCATATACCATGCCAATTATGAACCATGCCAATATTGGGGTGTCCCAAACCAAACAGTATAATGTTTCCACCTTTGTGCACCTGAGAGCCAAAGGAAAAGAAAAAAAATTACAGGGGAACAGTACACACCCACACCCACACACACTCTCTCTCTCTTTCTCTCTTTCTCTTTCTCTCAAACAATAGCTTCAGAAGCAATGCTTACTCCTACTATATACAACACTCTGAAGTCTTCTATTTTCTTCCAATTCACCTGATTAAAAATTCTAGTTGAGATTCAATAAACTGATTTCCTGGACCTTTATGACCCACAGTGTGGAAAACACTGGACCATGCAATGATTACGGCCTCTTCAAATTCTCACACTCTAAAATGCTAAAGTTGTTTTAATCTATTCCATAGGCATTAGACCTGATTACACATACCAGCAGCAAAAAGGGTGCTTCTTCTATATTTCTATCCAAGAAAATATAAGGAATTTCTCTCTTTTGCTGGACCTTCCTCTTTTTTCAGATCTCTAAATAGTCCTGGAGCTCTGTCCTTAAACTCTTTTTTTTTTTTCTTTCTTTCTCTACAGCCACGCCTAAGTGATATCATTCAGTTCTTGGATTTTATAAACCACTTATGTCCTGGTAACTCTCAAATTTATATTTTGAGCCCTAACCTTTCCCCTGAACTTCAGATATCCAACTGATACAGAGGGTGCCCCCTAAAAAGGCAAAAGCCCCCCAAAAGGAAAAAAGCCCCCGAACTTACCAAGTGGGTTCTCAGCTTTGCACAGGAAAGAATTCAAGAGCCAGCCAACTAGCAACAGAAAGTGTATTGAGATAGAGATGGATAATAGACCCTACTCCACAGACAAAATAGGAGTCCTCTTCTGAGTGGAAGAAGGGCCCTTATGGAGCAACAGTAACATTTTTTTTTATTTACTTATTTTTTTTTATTAAATCATAGCTGTATACATTAAGGCAATCATGGGGTACAATGTGCTGGTTTTATATACAATTTGAAATGTTTTCATCAAACTAGTTAACATAGGTTTCACAGCAATTTCTTAGTCATTATGTTAAGACATTTATATTCTATACCTTGTAAATTTCGCATGTACCCGTAGGTGTGATCCCACCAATTGCTCTCCCTCCACCCATCCTCCCCCATTCCCTCCTCTCCCTCTCCCCTTTCGCCCCTCTTCTTGGGCTATAATTGGGTTATGGCTTTCATAAGAAAGCTATAAATTGGTTTCATAGTAAGACTGAGTATATTGGATACTTCTTCCATTCTTGAGATACTTTGCTAAGAATATATTCCAGCTCCATCTGTGTAAACATGAAAAAGGTAAAGTCTCCATCTTTCTTTAAGACTGCATAATATTCCACGGTATACATGTACCACAATTTATTGATCCATTCATGGGTTGATGGGCACTTTGGCTTCTTCCATGACTTAGCAATTATGAACTGGGCTGCAATAAACATTCTGGTACATATATCTTCGTTATAATGTCATTTTTGGTCTTCTGGATATATACCTAGTAGAGGAATTATAGGATCAATTGGCAGATCTATTTTTAGATCTCTAAGTATTCTCCAAATATCTTTCCAAAAAGAATGTATTAGTTTGCATTCCTACCAGCAATGTAGAAGTGTTCCCTTTTTTCCACATCTACACAAACATCTCTGGTTTTGGGATTTTGTGATGTGGGCTAATCTTACTGGAGTTAAATGATATCTCAAAGTAGTTTTGATTTGCATTTCTCTGATGATTAAGGATGATGAGCATTTTTTCATGTGTCTGTAAGCCGGGTGCCTGTCTTCTTCAGAGAAGTTTCTCTTCAAGTCTTTTGCCCACCCTGAGATGGGATCACTTGTTCTTTTCTTGCTAGTACTTTTGAGTTCTCTGTGGATTCTGGTTATTAAACATTTGTCAGAGATATAACCTGCAAATATCTTCTCCCACTCTGAGCACTGTCTGCTTGCTTTACTTACTGTGTTCTTGGCTGTGCAGAGCTTTTTAGTTTGATCAGGTCTCAGTAGTGCATTTTTGATGTTGCTTCAATTGCCTGGGGAGTCCTCCTCATAAAATATTCACCCAGGCCGATTTCTTCAAGAGTTTTCCCTGCACTTTCTTCTAGTATTTTTATAGTTTCATGTCTTAAGTTTAAATCTTCAATCCAGTGAGAGTCTATCTTAGTTAATGGTGAGAGGTGTGGGTCCAGTTCCAGTCTTCTACAGGTCACCAGGCAGTTCACCCAGCACCATTTGTTAAATAGGGGATCTTTTTCCCACTGAATGAGTCTATATTTATCTTTTAAGGTAAGATGAGATTCTTGTATGCAATAGATATCTGGCCTGAGTTTTTGCATCCAGTCAGCCAACCTGTGCCTCTTTAGAGGACAAGTTAAGCCACTCACATTAATTGAGAATATTGATAAGCCTGGTGAATTTTGGGTATCGAGTTTTTCTTTCTTTTTTTTTTTTTTTTTTTTTTTTTGAGACAGAGCCTCAAGCTGTCACCCTGGATAGAGTGCTGTGGCATCACAGCTCACAGCAACCTCCAATTCCTGAGCTCAAGCGAGTCTCCTGCCTCTGCCTCCCAAGTAGCTGGGACTACAGGTGCCCGCCACAACGCCCAGCCATTTTTTGGTTACAGCCGTCATTGTTGTTTGGCGGGCCCAGGCTGGATTCGAACCCGCCAGCTCAGGTGTACGTGGCTGGCGCCTTAGCCTGTTGAGCCACAGGCACTGAGCCAGGGTATCGAGTTTTTCAAAAGTCCAGTGGACATTTTTAATCCTTTAGCCACTGTGGAAGTTGGAATTTGATCAAAAGTTTCTGAGTGAGTTTACTTTGGTGGTGGAGGATTGTGCTGGTCATGATGGAGGATAGGTCTGAGAATATCCTGGAGAGCTAGTTTAGTTATGGCAAATTTCTTCAACATGTGAATGTCATTAAAGTATTTAATTTCTCCATCATAAATGAAACTCAGTTTAGCTGGATACAGGATCCTGGGTTGAAAGTTATTTTGTTTTAGGAGATTAAAAGTCGATGACCA
>CAUYRH010086693.1:0-35813 GCA_963574655.1 Perodicticus potto | reverse complement strand
CACTAGTTGCATTTGTTGGGTAAAGTCCCTCTTACAATTGTGTTTTGCCCCCAAAAGGTGTGGCACACACTAAGACCCCACCCCTCTCGCTCCGTCCCTCTCTCTGCTCGTCCTTTCCCCACCCCCCCCCCATTCTGTCTCGGTTATCCCCGTCCCTCACCCCCCCACTGTCAATAATGCAAATCATTTTTTATATATTATTTTTATTGTTGGGGATTCATTGAGGGTACAAAGAACCAGGTTACACTGATTGTATTTGTTAGGTTAAGTCCCTCTTATAATTGTGTCCCTGCCCCCAAAGGGTGTGTCACACACGATGACCCCCTATTCCCCCTTCTTCCCTCTCTCAGCTCTCCCTTCCCCTACCCCCCACCATGTACTAGGTCATCAATTGTCCTCATATGAGAATTGAATACATCGGATTCTTATTTCTCCATTCTTGTGATGCTTTTCTAAGAATAATGTGTTCCACTTTCATCCAGATTAATACAAGGGATGTAAAGTTGCCATTTTTTAAATGGCTGAATAGTATTCCCTGGTATACATATACCACAGCTTGTTAATCCATTCCTGGGTTGGTGGGCATTTAGGCTGTTTCTACATTTTGGCGATTGTAAATTGAGCTGTGATAAACAGTCTACTATAAATGTCCTTATGGTAAAAGAGTTTTTTTCCTTTTGGGTAGATGGCCAGTGGGATTGCAGGATCAAATGGGAGGTCTAGGTTGAGTTCTTTGAGGGTTCTCCATACTTCCTTCCAAAAAGGTTGTATCAGTTTGCAGTCCCACCAGCAGTGTAGAAGTGTTCCTTTCTCTCCACATCCACACCGGCATCTGCAGTTTTGAGATTTTGTGATGTGGGCCATTCTCACTGGGGTTAGATGGTGTCTCAGGGTGGTTTTGATTTGCATTTCTCTAATAGTTAGGGATGATGAGTATTTTTTCATATGTTTCCTTGCCATTCATCTACCTTCTTTAGAGGAAGTTCTCTTTATAAAGACGAACAAAAGGGAAGCTGGAAAACTGTCACTGGGTTTACTTATTGGAGCAGAAAGCAGATGCGAAGGAGCAAGGAGGTAGCAAGAGAGTAGATACACTATCAGCTATCCTTTCCTTTCAAGAAATTTTATAAAACAGAGATGAAAAATGGCAAAACCAGGGAGTGTTTGGCTCTAGGGAAAGCTAGTTCTGAGGATATGTAGACAGCGGTGAGATAAAGTCTTAGCCAACAAGAGGGAAGGCTCTGGTGAATGGTTCCAGGGAGGAGAGCACTTGCTTGTAAGACCAGAAAGAAAAAGTGAGTGAAAAGAGGTGATTATCAAACACTGGCCTTGACTTTCTCCAGGAACTGGTAGATCATAGCATGCAAGAAGCAGAGGGTGGGAAGAGTACTTGGAATTGGCACTGTGGGGAATACAAAAATCTGTAAGTCACTGATGAGCATGAGTACTGTCGATGCTCAGCAATGGGGCTCAGCTGGCCAGATCGCTGGGAAGTGTCATGGAACCAGTCAACCTGGCTCTGTGACTTCCTTCTGCAGTGGTTGGCAGCCTGGGACTGGGAGCTGGGAAGGCAGATGATGGTATTTACTCATTCATAGGATTACAATGGCAGCTCTGGGGCGAGAGAGTGTGAAAATCTAATAAAATGGCTGACCTTCATGTCAAGGCTGGTTAGGCAACCAAATGAGGCCAGAAGAGGGTCTGACGAACTGAGACAACAGTGAGCTACCCGGGAGGGAAGGGGAGGAGAAGTAATGAGACAGGAGGAACAGATTCATTAAAGAGAGCTGAGACTCCTCTTGAAAGAAGTTTGTGCTCAGAGCTTCCTGTAGCTTCCACTCAGACCGTATTAGAAGAGCAACACAATGGACGGGTGTGATGATGTCAGGCTCCGAAGGCTTGAGGTGGGATTGGCCTTAACCCCTGTCTGTTGTTTATTTTACAGCCAACATCCTATGACTCTTTACAGATACAGTCACAAAGACTATATATTTAATAGATCTGAGAATTACTGCCTACAACAATATTCAAATTTGGAGGTGAACTTTCAAATCTGTGAGGCCACTTTCATAAATAAGAATTTGCTTCATCCTTACAACAAACCATAGTCTCTTTCCTCTAAGAGATACTAAAACTGTTGGTCAGAGATTAGTAATTTACCGGAGACCACAAAGAGAGTAAACGGCAGAAGGGAAAGCCTAGGCAAGTCATGTGACTCCGTGACCAGGATTCATTCCTTTAAGTTTGTTGCCCTGTGCAGAAGTTGGTTGTGTTACCTGCCTTCAATTTGTGATGCTTCAGTAGTTTCTTTAATGCTTCAGACCTGTGAGCACATGCTGATTTACATAGCTGGCTTCTTCTTATTTCAGAAAGGAATATGTGTTTAATTATACTCTCACATTCTGTAAATACAATTGTCAATTTGTACTTGATAAACAGAGACTGCATTAATTTTCAGACAGCATTGATTATTTCTGTATGAGTACATAGATTTCTTAACAATGACTTGAAAGCAGAGAAAAGAAGAATTAAAAAAGGTACGTATGTATGATGTTATTCATTTGACTGATGTTGATATAGTAGACACAATATAGACTCAACTCTCTTTCTCTCTCTCTCTTTTTTTAATTATTTAGGGGCAGGGTGAGAATTCACGGCAGGTAGCAAGCCTGTACATCTCCATCTGTCAGGGTGGTAGCAGATCATAAAAGAAGGTGAAAATTCCCACTTCTGTTGTACTGGGATACAACTTTTCTTTTGGTCAATGAGCCAGGCTGCCTATCTAGAAAAGAAGGGGACCAATTTGGACATTCAAAGCTGCTGGTGACAGATGTATTGTTTTGGTATTCTGAAGTCCAGTTCTTGAGGGTTTATTTAAGGCTTTCCTTGGTCACTTTTTTTTAAGAGGGTGTTGCATTTAATCTATACTCAACTGGGTTTATATGTTGGCAACTCCAAATCTAGAGAAGGTTGCTGTCCTAGTATGTCACAAACTCATCGCCGCATGTCACAGCTATAGTATGTGACACTTATGGGTGACTTAAGTCAGATAACTTTCCAAATGTCATCATAACCTGGGCACACAGGTGGATGCAGAGA
Source organism: Perodicticus potto (assembly GCA_963574655.1). NCBI lineage: Eukaryota > Metazoa > Chordata > Mammalia > Primates > Lorisidae > Perodicticus > Perodicticus potto. Next base: position 32,714 of record CAUYRH010086693.1, on the reverse strand, counting down.
GTAAAAAGTAGAAAATGGTAGTCATAAGTAGACTCTTCCAGGCTGTGGTGAGATCTGATAAATTGTCCTTAGCCACCAGAACACTAATGGCAGTTCTTCCTGTGTCTCCCCTTACACATCAGTCTACCTAATAGTTCTCTCTGCTGGATTGTGAAAAGTAGATTTATTTGTTGGAACTCATTTTTCAATGTTGTCTCCTTTTTATTTTGTGTGGGCACCAATGATGGATATCAAAAAATGTCAAAGAACTGTTAATTACACTCTCAGAGGGACAGCTTCAGGTTCTTGGTGGTGTGCTCTCACGGTGGCCCCTTTTAGTATCTAGTACCTCATTTATTGTAATAAGGTAAATGCCCTAGAGGAATTAGCATGAATGAGATGTGATGGAAGACCAGAGGAAACGTGGAAAGCAAGGGGAGCATTACTGTGAGGCAGGAAATAGGAAAAAGCCAAATAATGTGTGAAGAGCGACTAGTATATAACCAGCCAAGCCAAAGTAATAACTAATCAGATGTGACTTGAAGATGCATTTTATGGATAATTGAAAGTACAGTATCCATCAGCAGCTTGTGAAACCTTATATACTCCTCACACTCATTCTCCAGTATTATTTATTTATACTCATGCACATGAAGAATAGTAAATTTGTTCTTCAGTGAAGTTTCAATTTCTTCTCTTGAATTAACCTTTCTACTCTGTTGAGCTCTCTGGGTTCGCCTAGGTGACAAAATCTAAAATGGGTAAATTACCCCCATTGAATGGGAATAAGTAAGTAAAAAGTATATTAAACTTAATTGGGAATTGGTGCTACTTCTCAGGGCCTCCCTTATTGACACAGAGCACTGGACTAGCTAATCTTTGCTCTTTCAACATAAAAGCTCAATGGCATTTTAATCTAGTTGTCCTCACTCAATCCACACGACACTGTGAATGAGCAACTTCTTAGAAGCCAAGATGCAGGGCCTTCAGAGACTAGCCATTGGGCCATTGAGGGCATTTGTCTAGATGAAATAAACAGAATTGCCACAATTTCAATTTATTTCATGATATCCTGATAGTCTCCGCAGCTATCAAAACTTATGTGTTTGATAATTTCTAGGTTCATTTGCCTCATCTGTAAAACTGGGGTTGTTACTGACATCAAACCTCCTTCTAGTTCTAAAATATCTGAGTCTAGTAAAGTATTTTTTTTTAAATGCTGGTTTCAACCACACTCAATCTTATATTTTTCCCCTTTAAATAAGAAGATTATAGAGTGAAGATTTAGGTTTTTGCAACATGATCAACATGATAATTTCGGTCAACCATCAAATTATTCTTGATTATTTAATTGTGGCATGATGGGTACTGAACAACTGAATATTTTTTGTGCCACATTTCTTTTGAACATGGTGAGAACCTATGATTAGTTTTAGAACCACGGAAAATCAGTACTAAAATTTCTTCAGTTGTCCAAAATCTGGAAAAAAGAATAAAATTAGAGAAGTTGTGATATATCCCATGGTAGGTTTTCAGTGAAGTTCTATGTTTACTTAAAGCTAAAGAAAACAATTTGAAAGTAAACATTTAAGAAATTAACCATAACGTGGTTATATGTTTATGTTATGTTAATAGAAACATGTTAGCTATACAGGTAATAGCAGTATTAGTTTAAGCATCTGTCTGTTTAATGCAGTGGTTCTCAACCTTCCCAATGCCATGACCCTTTAATACAGTTCCTGTGGGTCGTGACCCACAGGTTGAGAACCGCTGGTTTAATGGCATATGTGAGGTGATAGTGACATGACATCGTGAATTGGCATTGCTATAGGGGGCTTCTCTTTCAAAAAAATAATTCTAATGCTTACAATAATAAAAGTTAAGAGTACAGCCTCCTGAGAAATGCAAGTACTGATGGGAAAAAGAGAATATTTTCTAAGAATTTCTGGAAAGTACCACGCTAATTAAGAAATTTATTTAACAATGTAGTGATAAAATGAACCTGAGGATAGATTGAAGAAAAGAGGAAGTTGACTTCCTTACTTAAATAAGGGCATTAAATAAGTAATTTAAGGGGTTTATTTATTCTTAAATGTTAATAATTAGCAAAATGAGATTTTTCTTTTTCTTTCTTTTCTTTATTTTTATAGTGAAAAGATATATATGGTAGAAGCTCCATAGCTGACCACTTCCCTACATTGACCACCTCCTTAAGTTGCTGTAATTTCATAGATCAGACATAAACCTCATGTACCCTTCAATACAGTAGGCCTAGTTCCTTATGTTGACCACCTCACTTCTGTGTGTTGACCAGTTGGTTACAGCCCCTGGGGTGATTGTTAATGTACAGTAGAACCCCTATAAGATAATTTGTAAAATATTTTGGTTATATTAATTATTTGATTTTGTCATGGAAAGTTTTTAAATGTATAGCTATTTGGTTTATTATACTTTTTTTCCCCTTTTAGTTTTTTAATACCTACTTTGAATTTATATACTCAAATCATGATTCAGGTTTTCAGATACCTATTGAAATATAAATTCAATTAAATTTTCAAAATATTTTTATTATAGCATAAGAGCTGTAGATTAGTATGTATGCGATTTTTCTGAAAAATTATGTCTAAATTCCTTATACACAGTATGACAGGTATTTACTTGTACACAATAATACATATGAATATATACACAAATATATTGAACTTGAGTTTTTTGGGCTCATTTCATGTATTTTGAAACTTTAAAATGTACTAAAATCTCTGATATTTATGACTATAAAATAAATTATTTGATAAGCTCTTAAAATATTATTAAAATGTTGTAAAATACTGAAGATCTGTGTTCCTCATTTATAAATGCATATATGTCTCAATAATCAGTACAGAAGTATGTAACACTTATTCATTTAACACAATTTCAAAAATGTCAATTTTCAGAACTTTTCGCTTTAATGTATTTTCTATATTAAATTGAATGACATTTGAACATAGTTCACTGCACTGAAAATATAGACTACTTGGCGCCATGGCACCATCAGTTTCAATTTAGCTACCATAGTGTTGCTTCAGCAGCAAACTTCTAATGGTCAAAGCATCAATTTTGTCCTTTTAATTTATTAAAAATGAAATGTTCTGAAAACACATTAAAAAAGGGCATGTCCCATGGGATCTATTCAGCAGTTTGTGAAGTCTTATGAACTATACTTAAGATAGTCAGTGATTTTTACTGAACAACATTTCATTTTTGGATTATTGCTAATTCCTGTGAGCATTTGCTATTATATCCCTATATAGTGGTAGACAGTTTCTCCATGTAAGATAGGAAATGCTCTAAACATGAAAAGGTTGCTGCAAATTTGATTTCTCTCAATTTCACATTCTTTTGTATTCAGTTTGTGGTGCCTGGTCTCTGTGTGAAATGATTTTCAAGTTTTCAAATAAAAGCAGTTAAGAAACAAAATATTTACACCCTTCTAACTTGTGCTTCCTGTGTAGCTGGATACACTACAGATGCTAAGTCACTGGTCTGAAAGAGCTTCCACAAATCTATAATAAAATAATTAAATTAGTGAGCTGAGTTTAGATCAGAGACCCTTGGTTGCCAACTCCTAAGAACTCGGGGAATTCAGAACCACAGAAGGATCATTTGGACTCCATTTGGCAGAGACGTCAGAAACTCACTGCTCTTGGGAACATCCTTTTCCAATAACATTTATAGCTCTAGATGGAAGCGAAAAGCACCATATGTTAAGAGTTTCCTGCAAAGCTTCCTGGTAAGAGAGGAAATAAATTCAACTTGTCACATCTGCTCGTGGGCCAGTCAAGTAGGATTTTATCACAGCCTTAAGTGGTTTACAAAACTGTCCTGTTATCGACTGAAAGGGCTTTACATTTCAGGTTTTTTCATACTGAGGTTCATAATCTAAATCATTAAACTATTTTTCTTCCTTGGACTTTAGCAGCATGCATCATCATTTGCTTTTAAGCAAGGAGAATTATTCAAAGCAATTCAACTAAAAATCACATTCCCCTAGCACCGTCTCCATAGCTCTCCACGGCTTAACTGCTAGAATGCCTACGGGTCTCCATTCTACCTCAGTTTCGACCCGTGGGTCCTTACATTTTGCATAATTTAAGATGGGAACCACATTTAATCAGGCTAAATTGATTATCTACCATTCCAAAAAGTCCCGATTGGCTTAAACCGTGGCAAAGACCCATAGGGTCAGAAAAGATTTTTCTGCCAGAGGTATAAGTAATCACAGGAAAGGTGTTAAAACTTGCACTGTGAGCCACAAGTTTTCCCCTAAACTGATCTATCTCTCTTTACCCTCACGATTAAAAAACAATGTTAGAGTCACTACGGGCATTTAGGTTTTCTATCATAAGCAAAATCCTTTTTCCTTTCTGAGTCTACTGAAGATGGAGTGCCATATGTGAGCAGTACCTTTTCCTAATTAAGCACGAGTTACATTGATTGCAATTGTTCCAAAGGAAAAGTAACTTCGCAGTTCAGCAACTCACAGTTTCACATTTATGTCTTCTTTGCAGAGAATGACCGAACTTACTAATGAATTTTGTTATTTTAAAAGTTAAAGTTAAACTAAAAAAATCCCCCATGTTCATTTCTATAAGCAATTATATAATAACCGAATGTAACAGAATTCGGAGTGTTACACTACGATGAAGCTTCCAGCATTTGCTTACACGTCCATATACACGTGTCATTCCTACAAGTGAATGATAAACACATGAAAATGTAAATAAATCAGACTGAAGGAAAATAATGTAAACTAATAACATTAAAAAAAAAATCAACATCCCAGCCTCGTACATTTATAAAAGAAGCCTGTGGAATACACTTGGAGTTTCCTAGTAACCAAAATGCAACAATTACATGATTTACATTTTGTTTGCTAGGAGAACCAATCATCAAAAAGAAGATTTTAACACCACGGACGCCTAGAAGAAATTTCTTGTGAGAACCTTCAAAGAGGGTTGAGCGGCTGGGTCGACGACATTTCAGTAACATCCCCACTCCTGTCCTCCCAAACAGAAAGACAGGTTTCATCGAGCTGTTCACTGTGTTATCATTCAGTGGCACTTTGAAGGTAAGCGAAGAGTGATTTTACATTAAGTCATTCTTCCAGTGTTGCTAAATGTGCAGAATTCTGGGGGCTCTGTTCACATGGGCCGTACTGAAATGGGAAGGGAAAGCAGCCTTTGTAATAAAAGAAAGGTGCTGGTTTCACAAATATGGCGATGACCAGTAACAGAATCGGTGATAAATCCTTGCTATAATGGCGGCAGAACTTTCTACTACCGGTCCGAGGATTCAGAGATATTAGCCATCTAGTACTTCTGCTTTCTGCACCCCTAACAGGTGAGTCTGCAACTGCCCCTTCTAGATCTGTCCTCTTCTTCACTATTTAGCAATAGAGCCTACAAACTCTTTCCCGTCCTCTCTTTGTACCCAGGTCCACCTTCACGCCAGGTGATGAGTATAGGAGGGACATACACCACTTTTTAATTATTTCTTCCAATGTGCTTGCCCTGGGCTCTTTTTCCCTTCTCTCTTCCTGCCCGCTGAGAAATGGTGGCTCCTGGAGCAACTTCAAAAGTCGGGTGTTGGAGTAGTTGGGTTGCTTCACCACCTGCGTAGTGCACACCACTGGACCTTTATGTGAGGGAAAAATAAAACTCTATTCTGTCTAACATACTGTCCTTTGAAAAATTGATCATCTTAATCTAACATCACACCAATGGTTTCATCCTCTGGAATATATTCCCATCATTTTGGACTAGAGAATTAAAAAGAAGAAAAGTTGGAAAAAGAAGGATGGGGAGAAGAAAGAGAGATTGAGAGAGAGGGAGCTATCTCAAGGGTAAGAGAAAAAAGAGAAAAGAGGGGAGAGAGGAAGAAATAAAAAGGATCTTTCTAGTGTAGTAAGATGGCCGTAGAATCACTCCCGTAATCATGAGTGCGTTTCACAAATAATAGTAATACAGTATTTGGCAGAGCACTGAATCTCGTGCCAATAGCAGTCTTCAAACCTTGATGTCTGTATTTCTCTGGCCTTGTGACCTTTAACAAGAGACTGAAAGTTCTCTGTGGCATTATTTTCTTTAGTGTCACTATAGGAATTAAGCAATGGTAGCTAACTTTTACCAATTACTTACTGTATGCCAGGTTCTGGTGTAAGTGCTTTACATGGGTTACTTAATTTAATCCTTTTGAAATCCTGTATAGGAGAAACTAATACTCACCTGATCTTATAGCTGAAGAATCTGAGGCAAGGAGAGTTGAAACAACTCACCCTCAGTAAAAAATCGGGAGGTGGTGGAGCAGGTCTTTGGCACAAATGTCTTTGGTGTCTAAAAGACAATATGTTTCTTTCTAACTGTAGTGATCTTTAAAGTTCTCAGTGCCATGCTTGGCTATGATTACGTATCTATAATTACTTTTTAATAGCATTTTTCTGTCATAAAAGTAGTACTTATAAATCACAATAATATTAGAAAATGCACAATAGCACAAAAAGCAAACAAAAACATCTCATATTCCCTTCACCCACAATCACTGCTAACATATGCACCTCGATTTATCTTTTCTCATCAGATTGGTCTCTTAATTGCTTTTATCACTTCACAACATGCAGCCCGAGTGTCAGCCTTCAGGCCTACTCCCAGCGAATGGTACCTGCTCTAATTTATAACATGGGACATGGGCAAGAATGATTTTTGCTGGTGAGTTGGCCCAAGCACTTGTTTTTCAGTCACATTGTGTCCCCACCTGTCCCGGCTTCACATAGGTTTGTCCCTCAGGCTCCACCGTACCTCTGGGACCGACTCTCCCTCAGAATGTTGCTCCCACCCGGAGGCACAGTGGCAGGTCGGGAGGATATAAAGTAGGCTACAATTTCCTTTGCTTTTCACCAGTTTATTCCTCACAATATCTCAATTCAGGTCTGGGCTTGATTATTTGACTTTTTAAATGTGTGGAGGAGCTAAAAGCTTTTCCAATGAAAGGAAGATAATTGTAAAAGTGTTTACTCAATTGGGCTTTCACGTAAGTTAAGGGAGAGACACCCAGTAAGGTAAGCTCCCTCTGGGATTTCTGAGCTTGCCCGCTTAAAATCAAGCCTGAGCCTCTCTATGCAAACACAGAAACAAGCTTAGGAATAGTATCCGTACTTCTCTCATGGAATGTGGTGAGGATTGAATAAGTGAATATGTGTAGTACATTTAGAGCCTGGCATACAGTGGGTGCCTTATACGTGCTTTTAATAGTGTTGCTATTGAGGAGCAGAATGTGAAACCAGTTTTCTATATTGTGCAAAGTCATCTCTCTGACATTGAAGAGAGCAGTTCCCTTTATTAATCACAGCAATATTGGATACTTTTGTTTATATCTACTTCATCTATTAATGTGCAGCAGAGTGGCCTTCTGGGTGTAAGAAAGAAGATGCTGTCAAATCAAGTGACGATTAAGCTATGGAAGCCCAGCTAAAGTTTTTTTTGGATTTTTGGCTAGAAGAGCCAAAACAGGCTTGTTGCAGTCTCTGTCTTGGGGAAAAGCTGGGCGCCAACCTAGTTTTCTGCTTCTGGTTAACACACAGGACACGAACCCTTCCCACATCACTAAATAGCCTCATAAAACTTGGTTTTGATGATGGGCATGCTGGAAGGAACTATTGAGCCAGAATCTTCTTAAATTTCTTGAAGAAAGTAGATTCTCAAGAACCTTTAGAAGAAACTATCATCTCTCCATACTTTTCCATGATGTTTTCCAAAATGATCAGTTTATGCCAAAAATTCTTTGTGCAAACTAATAGCAGACAACAATTGTTTAGCAAACTGGCTCCATAGACCAGAGCAGGAGCACATTTAAGGTAGAATAAATGTGTGTCTAGAAATGAAGATAAGTAATCATTTCAATTCAGCAGTTCAGCACAGCTATTTTTCTTTTCTTTTCTTTTCTTTTTTTTTTGAGACAGAGCCTCAAGCTGTCACCCTAGATAGAGTGCTGTGAAATCACAGCTCACAGCAACCTCCAATTCCTGGGCTCAAGCGAATCTCCCGCCTCTGCCTCCCAAGTAGCTTGGACCACCACAACGCCCAGCCATTTTTTGGTTGCAGCCATCATTGTTGTTTGGCGGGCTTGGGCTGGACTCAAACCCACCAGCTCAGTTGTACGTGGCTGATGCCCTAGCCCGTTGAGCCACAGGCGCCAAGCCACACAGCTATTTTGAGGACCTACCCTACGCAGGCCTCTTAACACTGCATATGCAAATATGAACAAGACTCAGCTCTCAGGGGACACCTGCAGAGGGCAAAGACACACTTAACCAGTGGGAGTAATGAGTTTCACAAGGATGTTGATCAGGTCATTCTGGTTAAACTTCATCACCATTTTAAGTGTTTCTGAATGCAAGGAACGCAGAAGGAAACCTTCAGGTCAGCACGGAACAGTCTGTTCCATTTACCAAGTGCTGAATGAGACCAGAGAAGAGTCTGGTGAACACAGAATGATCAGAAACTAGGCATCATTTCCAGGAAACGGTAAAATTCACATAACCTGTGAAATTAAGTAGGTAAAGAAAAGGTAGATCAAAAGGTAGATCTTTTGAGGTTGAGCTTTGCCGGTTTTAATGGGAAAAGTCTACATCATGTCAGCAACACAGTGAATATTGCAGCATCTCCTGTATAACTTTTGGGTGTACGTGTGTTAATAAACATGTACATATATCTGTGCTCTTTGGTTATTTATACTTGCTGTAAGGAATTCTAGCTTATTTAAATTCCTCTATAAAGGACTTAATAAACTTCACTAGAAGAAGAAAAGTTTACATTATAAACAAAATTCACAGTGGCTCAGAAGCAACCTCAAGTTCAAAGAAAGCAGCAGTTTGCATTAAGTTCCTGTTATTTCAGAATCCGGGTGTGAGTTACTTTCAGCTCCTTTCACTCCTGCACTTTATTGATTCATCCTAATATCATCCCTAGAAAATGATGGTTTAAACAAAGCGTAGTGGTCTTTCAGAAGGCACCAAATGCAGCCATCAGATGCTCGTGTCTGGGCATGAATGGGTCACCACATTGAAAGTTTGAGACTGTTACAACTTATACAAAAATGACAGAAATGTATCCTAAATTATTTTATTTTTGGAAAGCAAGTAGGCCATTATCCATGATGGCATCTGAATATAAAGAACACTTAACTGCTTAAGTTTATATATTTTTCTGTAGATATACATTGACACCTCTATACCCTTCTCATAGCTACAAGACTGACAATTACATATGTTCCTTTCAACGTATCAAAGAATCAACAAGCTGGATACTAAAAGAAACGGGCTTTCCAAACCGGCAAGTAATGTTGAAATAGATGTGTAATGATTCCAGGGCGTGAGAAACAATAGGTAATAACCCTTAGCTTGCCTAGTATGTTATTAGCACATTTAATCCCCCTAAGGACTCTGTGACTAGGTGATATTACAGTTCCTATTTGGTCAGTGTGAAAATTTAGGGATAAAGATAATAAGTAACTCTTCCAGGCCAACTAGCTGTTCAGTGGCTGTCTGGGATCCCAATCCATAAATTCCTTTCCTCAAGCACCTATACTTAACCACTGCGGAAATACATGCTCTTCTGTCGGGGATAACTGTCGGTAAAAAAATAAAAAGTAAAGGTATGTTCTTACATCTAGCCAGGCTAAGACTGACATGAGGTTGATCCTGGAGAGAGGGTGGTGCTTAGAAGGGAATGAGCTTTAAACTCACCAAGTCTGTACTCCACGACTCTCGCTTTGCCCTGCTTTTAAAGAGATTAGGTTCACATATAATTCTTTGTACAAGAGACTTACCCAACTTTGGCCCTGTCCTGACACCTCCCCTTCTGCTATAAAAGATACCTGGAGCGATTGCCCAAGTGACTGTCAGAACAGAAGGATTACATTTTTTTTCTAATTTTCAAAGCTAAGCTAAACAATAATAGTATTTTAAACCATATCACCTTTCGTGCAGTACTACCGGAGAGAGGAGTTACATGTTGGCTGTCTGCATTTACGTTCTTTTCTTTGAACTATCTGGAATGTTAGTGCCATTAAAAAATAACATGTCCATTCAGGAAACACAATCAAAATAATTGAACAACTTCGCTGAGTCTGAATGTATTAATTTTTTCTTCTTTGCAAAAATGTGAAGGAAGATCACATCCATTTTGCTAAAGGGTTAAAAAGGCAGGGGTTCAGACCTATACCTAAATAATAGTTTGAGAAATAGGAAGGTGGGAAATCATAGCATGAGGACAACCAAGAGATTCAAATTATAGGATTTATCACTCATCACATATAGGATTCCTTCTTGCCCCCCGCATTGTATTAATATAAAAGAAGAAACACACAGATTAAATCTTAGCACAAGGAGTATCATGATCACGAATCTTAGAACTGAACTTAAAAACCATGGATTTCCAAGGGTATCGCGATCACAAAACTTATAACAGAACTTAAAAACCATGGATTTGGTGACTATAAAGATTGTGGAAAACTTCTTAAAATCTGTGGCAAACTGATTTTAATCAAACATTAACCAAATGCTCCCGAGGCTTCAGGAGTTGGCCATGTGGAACACAATGGGGATGTGAACATGATTTATGACTTGGTTACTATCACTCATCTAACTGTTATGGATTCTATTAGGTGACCAATGCCTTAAATTTTATTTTATTCATTTTTCACCAAGGCACTCCACACCTGTCAAATATGACATACGTGAGTTTTAGGAAATTTGTACAAGACTCTACAGCTAGGAAGTTGTAGAATCAAGATCCAAGGTCAAAACATATGGAAGCATGTTGATAACACCATACAGGCCCTTGGAGGCTACTGAGAAGAGAGTAAGTTACCTGAGCAAATTAGCTCTCCTCTGGCCATAGTAGCCAGCCAAGTGCATCTCCAATCATATTAGCTTTGAGTACTGTGCAGAGCCAGATGCTGTAAAAAACATAAACTAAGCTGAAATGAAATGAAAAGGTCCTGACATGTTCTTTGTCCTCAGTCTTTACCTTTGAGGTTCTCCATTAGATACTGCAAGGCTTCAAGGCCAAGGTCCTGGAATCCTGGAAACCACCTGCATGAGAAGCCTATGTTTAAGACTCATTTGTTTGCTTACTTTATTATCTTCTTCTCTTATCAACTATATTTACTAAATCTCTTATCTTTTTTTAGTATTGTTTTATAACATAGCATATTTTAAATTTTATGTTGGTATCTATTTTTGTAAGTCCACTTGGGTTTGAAACCCAGCTCTGCCATTTACTAGCTGTACAATCTTGGGAAGATCGCACACCCATCTCCCCAACCCCACATCGACACACCTGCCTGTGGACTTCAGGTCAGTTTCTTCATAGTTAAATGAGTATAATAATTCTACCTTTTCTTGAGTTATGAGGTTTTAATGATAAAAATGAATGGAAGGCCGGGCATAGAGTAAGTGGTGAATGCAGCCTAACTATTATTTCTGAATATTCTAAATTTCTGATTTTTATCTATCTAACTTTGATGGGAGACAGATTCATATAAATATCATAATGCATATCCACTTATAAATCTACATATGTTTTCAAGGAGGAAAGATGGTGTCTTGGTAATTGAGGTTTTCTGGCAATTTATTTCAAGACTATACTATGACAAGAGATGGCAGGAAATAACATCCTCTTCTGCAAAGCCTTCAAGGGTTCCCCATGCCTTCAAGACAGGAATGTTCATCAGCTTTATTCATATTGTAACAACCTAAGCTTAAAAGACTTGCCTTATTACATGGATTCTTTACAAAAGGGAGCATGTATTGGCTAGTTTGCCACCATCCACTAGTGGGCAGAGGATTCAGCTAAGATGCTTCAGTAATAGCTGTTCAGCATATACATTAATAAATGGTTGCTTCTGACTGTCACAGCAATCCTTTGTTCAATCAGATATTCCCATGGCCCTGGGATATTTAACTATTATAAGCTTTTCCCTTATGTATATGTTTTAAAATGTGCATTTTAACAATATATGTTTTTTTCCAAAAGCACACACACTGGGGGGCACTTTCCTCAGTAGGGAGTTGTGCGACCGGAAGGCTCTTTGAGACTTACAGTTGTTTAAGAAGGAAGTGGGATGAGAAATGGCAGCATTTCAGTAGATGGGCATGAGAGGGAGGTGCTCAGGCAAAATTCTAGGGACATGCTCACAGCCAAGATCGAGCATCAGTAGACAAAACAGACTCATTTTATCTGTGTTCACTTTTACTTAAGAAGAACTATTTAAAAAAAATTTTTAAAGACAAACAAAGAATTGATTGTTACAGCAGAAAAATTATCTTCAATGTGTGATATAAAGATAATTTCTTAAGGTAGCTATGGTATTTAGTAAACTATTGATGAATGACTTGAAAGCAGTTTCTTGTTTATGTTTCATGTAGCCAAATAGAGTAGTAATATGTTCATGAGGACAGGACGTTGTTTTTACTAAAGAAAAAACAATTCCCTCTTCACGACCTCAAATATGGCATCATTTGGGGACCATTTCCATTCAGAAGCACTGAACTCCAGGGGCAAGTCTTCCAGGAGTTCCTGAACATTAGGAAATTCCCGAGCAGTGGGAGAAAGACAGCCCAGGAGTGGTCAGCAGCCTGTGGAAACATTTACAGAAGTGTTCAGCAGTCCCTAATGACCTGAAAGCAAATGGATATTTCGTGGCAACAATGAAAAGAAACATTTCAATTTGGATGTGTTTGCTTCTGAAACAAATGTTTACAACGGAAACCTCCATTTGGGTTGTTAGAACACCATCAAACAAAGTATGTATTTACCAAAGAATCAAGTGCTGCTTCTCATTGTAAGTATTGCCTCTTTGGGGAAAGGCTATCCGGGAAGGATAATGTGCTGGTGAGCAAAATGGAAACAGCGCTGCAAGATTTGAAAGTAACAGGCAGTATTAGTGTAACACCTGCCTGCTCTGCAGAGGTGAGTTTCCTGATTTTCCTAGAACAAGTAGATCAGTCAGGATAAAAATACTGCAGTAACGGAGAAGCCTGTAATATGGTGGCTTAAACGATGTAGAAGGTCACACCCGGCCACCCCATAGGGGTTGGGAACCCGTGGCCTTCTGATGTCAAGATCCCTTTTTTAAGCACCAAAGGAGGCAAGAAAAGGTTTATTTTTTTCTGCTGAATCCCTTTCAATAAAAGGATTTATTGTGTAAAATTTGGATGCAGTCAAAAGGCCTTAAGAACTTAGAAGGCCATTTGTGGCCTTAAGGCTGTGGGTTGCCCACCCCTTTGGCTCCAGATGTGGTCTATGGTGGTTGCTCTGGTAGTGGGCAGGTGGTGCATCTGCCTTCCAGCCCCTGGGAATGGGGGAGAGGTGAGGGAGGCCTTGCTGCTTCCTTTAAAAGCAGTGATTCTCAGCCAAAGCTATTTAGTTACTCCTTAGGAGAAATCTGTGTTTGTCACTACTTGAGAGGAGGGGGTTGTGGTGGTTTTATTGGCATAAAGTGGACACAAGCCAAGGATGGCGCCAAACACTCTGCCATGAACAGGACAGCCCCAGCCACGAATCACGTTCTGGGCTGACATAGCCATATTGCTGAATTTGAGGAATGCTGTATTAAAGTCAACACCTCTTGTTGGCAGACGTTTGTGAATGTAGGAGCTGGCAGGGACCATTTCTACTACACTCTGGCTGTGTTCTCAGAGAACTGCCTGGCATGAGTGAACATCATTTTTGGCAGAGGCTGCCTCGGGTCCCCCGTGTCTATTCTCTTCTCCTTGTATATTAATAGAATTTTAACCTGGGCCAGCTAAAAATGTACCAGCTTCTTCCCACATGTAACAACTCAAAATACCTCCTAACATTGCTAAATATCACCTGGGCAGGTTCTAGTAAGAAATATTTCTCAGGTGGATAACCTTGGGCAAGTCAACTTTGGAATCTTAGTTTCCTCAAATGTAAAAGTATGGATTCTACTTGACTTTCAAGATTGTGGGGGGCAGCATTGTAAGCTGTCTCTCATGACTCCTGCCATGCACCTTCTTCCAGTTATTCAATCAAATGCTAATCTATGTGCTTCCATGAGGGGTTTTTTTTTTTTGCAGATATAATTAAGGTGCTGAATTAGTTGACTAAAAAAAGGGAATTTTATTTTATGTGCCTGATCTAATCTTCTGGGCCTGTAAAAGGGATAAGGGTTTCCTGGTAAAAGAGGAATTCAAAGCAAAGGAGATTCTGCTCTGTGCTCACTTAGAAGAGGGAGGGGGCCATGTGTCTAGGAATGTGAGCAGCCTAGGAGCTAAGCGTAGTTCCAGATTGATGGCCAAGATGAAAATGAAAATGGAAACTTCAGTCTTGCAGACTCAAGGGATTAAATTCTGGCACAACCGCATGAGCTGTGAGAGAGAGAACCTGAGCTCCAGGTGAGAACAGACCCCATCTGACACATTTATTTTAGTCTTGGAAGACCCCGAGCAGAGAATCTGCCGACTGTGTGCTTGGACTTCTGACCTACAGAACTGTAGGTGTTATTTTAAGCTGCTAAATGTGTGGTCATTTGCTACACAGCAATAGAAAACTAATAGTTATTATGAAGATTGATCGTGGTAGTAATACTTATCCTTTGGTGAATGCTATTATGTTCCAGAAAACTAGGTAAGCATTTTAAGAGAATTATTTATCTTTTTAATAACTATCACAAAACAGCCATTTTTCCCAATTTTATAGAAGGAGTAACTGATTCCTAGAAAAGTTGGATAATTTGTTTAATATCCCATAGTTAATAACAGTTAAACTAGAACTTAAACTCCAATTTCCCTGTCCTTTTCTCTTTTGCTTAACTTTGTTAGATATAATGTGTTAGAAAGAGAAGAGAATTCCTAATTATATTCATTTTTCTATGTAGTCACCATAACTAAATTATGGGCCCTGAACTTTTTGAGAGAGAATAGACACACAAACATTAAAAATTGAGGGAATACACACATGCTGAGGTGTAGTTTTGGATTGCATGATGGTGACTAATCTAAGACCAGTTCTACTTTCCAGACTAATTACACTTTCCTTTACTTATTTTTTTGATTGACATATTTTTCCTTTTATATTTCACACCACTAAAGGGGGGGCTTGTGAAGCACATCTCTTCTGATTTTGTTTTTCAAAGAATATTTGAGATAAGACTTCTAGGCTTGCTAAATGTCAAGGAAAAAATAAATAACAGAAAATACCTATATCTAAAACTTATATAAAATAGTAATGTCAGTAATTGTCACTAATTGAGGATTTGTGATGCACTAGGCATAGTGCTAAGTGCAGGATATTAGGCAACCCTCACAGAACTCTATGATATATACAGGATCATAAGCCTAACCTTACAGATGATCAAACTGCCTAAAATAAGTTTAGCACCTGGCCAAGCCAAGTCAGAAGTAGGTGGCAGAGACAAAATTGAATTCATGACCTGTAGACTCTATATATCCCATACATGTTTTTCTTCATCATGAAATCTCATGAAACTTCTTTACATCTGTCTTTGGAATGCATGGTTTCTCACAGGTGTCTCCAGAGGAATCGTGGACCCTCCAAGCTAGGTACTTGAGATTTGCCGTCTATATAGAGGTGGTTTTCAGATGCTGGCTACATACTGATCTTCTCTGTGGGAATGTGGTTCTTGGACAGGACTGACAAGGCCATGCTTCTTCTGGTGTCTCCATATGCAGAGCTCATAAAGGAGCTGAGTGACTGGTGTATATCTGACAGTGATGGTGCTTTACCAGTGTTCTTTCATCCAAATCCTTAAAGGCTAAAGCACTTCAATACAGCTGGTGAGGATTAGGGCATCTTATAAGTCATAAGGCAGAAAACCATGACTTATTCCATGCCATCTGTAATGGCCAGGCAGCTGTGGTGCCTCCCACATCTGGAGAGCTGCTGTAAAACAGGAGCCTAACATTTGGCAAAGGTAGCAGATGGCCTTGATATCAGAGGTGAATAGAGGCAGAGTCAAGCTTCTAGGGAACAGCAACTTGGAGGAGGACAGCGACCACCACAACAAAGTGTGTGGAAAGGAGAAAGAGCAACAGATAGATAAGGGCACGTTACAAAAATGTGTGGGGAAAACGGTCAGCTAGCAGGATAAAGGTTTTTGAAAATTTTGAATAGAGAGAGATAGATTCAAATATTTCTTGATTATCACAGTAATTAGAAATTGTCAGAATTGTGCTTAACGTTGGGTTAATTTGCTAGACTTGGCAGTGGGACTGGTGTTAAAGGTTGCCACAGTCAACATGTGGTGTGGAGTGTCCCGGGGGCACTCGTCATCACTAATTGAGTAAATGACATTGACAGAGAGATGGGCAGGTCTGTCTTCTGCTCATTTCATGAAGTCCTGCTGCCTTTTATGGGATCTTGCCAACCTGAGTTTTTCTTTGATTAAAAACAAAAATGGTACTAGAAGCAGCTTTCAGAAGAATGGGGTCAGTAAGATGGTACAAACAGATACAGATCCTTTTTTTTAAGCATGTCTGTCCTGTGGTCAGTCCTCCTTCGGTGTTCTGTAATCGATTCTCCCAAAGCCTTTGATTCTTCCAAGATGTTTTGAACAAAAATCCCTCATAACAGCATCTGTCCCTATAGAAGAGGCAGATTTCAGGGCTGGGAGAGTGAGGCATTATATGGCAGAATCAGTGGAGAAGGAAAGTAGAGGGGCCGCACCTCAGTGTGAAACTTGGTTTTGCTCGAAGTAATTGGCATAGAGCTCTTATTCTGGGCCTTGGAGCTCTTTTCAGTCTGAAAGTAGGAAGCTCCTGGGCATTCTTCTTTTCAGGTTGAGTTGACACTGAGGAAACAAGCTGCCGTAGTTGGAGCCAACCCAGACAACCTGCCCATTCTGCTAATTGGATTTGGGGATCTGTGTTGAGGTAGCCTGAGCTGAAAAGTTTGTTCACCTCTGCTCAGATGCCAGATCCATTGGCCTAAGAAGTACATAGAACTTAATAAAATAAATCAGGAAAACAACTATGTCATAGCCATTTCCAAAATGTATATCTTGTGGTTGTTCTCAGTTGGGGACACTTTTATTTTTAACTGATCAATTAAACTTGTCTAGCTACATGAATTGTTCTAATTACTGAATTTTCCCAGAATTAAATACTCCAAGTTAAATCAACTAACATTTAGCAAACGGGAGCTATTTCTTCTGCTTCTCTCCCTAAGAGCCCTCCATAGAATTAACAGTTAGGTGCTAATTGCAAATGATTAAGTGCTCACCAGTCTTGGAGTTCTTTCTTTAATATTAATGAGGTGGATTAGCATGGAACATGTCTTCTATTAATATTATAAATGGAAGCCTGCATGGATCACTGAATGCTGTTTTGTATTATAAGGAGTATTTAGTTTAAAGGAGTAAAAAAAAAAAAGTGCACTCTTAAAGTGTATCTTCCTTTCAATTGAGAAGTAAAATTACTGAGGGAAATGTTTAAATATCATTAACGTAGAGCAACCATGTAGCATTTTAGCAATAATCATGGTAGCAAACTTTTATATAAACTTCTTTCATCAGGGCACTACACCTTAAATCAAAGTAGAACTTAAATTATTTCATAAAATACTCAATGAAACACCTACCATTTCATACTGCTAAAAGAAATTACTTGGCAGTTCAGGACAATTTTCGCATATGTGAATTCCCTTCTAAGACTGCTCTTTGCCTGATAAAAATGCTAATTAATTTCTCTTGCCAGTTTAAAAACAGCAAACTGACCACATTTTCCTTTTCCTTTTTTTTTTTTTTTTTTTTTTGTAGAACAAATATAGCTGTTCATCACTTTTTCCCTCCTGCTTTTCCTAAGAAGATGTGATGAAAAAATAAAGCTTATGTTTCAATCATTGCTATTTGGAAGCTACCACAATGGGCCAGATCAGTAGTCACTCCACTATAGAAATGGCATCCTTCTATTTCATTGTAGAAGGCTTATGATTAAAAATATTGTTCATTTTGATAAATGCTATTTGTATAAGCCACACCCTACCATACGGCCATTGAAATGCAAAACGGTTATTTTAATCACAGTAAATTACCATTTTAGCCCTTTTGCCTGTTGAAAGCATTTGCAAATCAGAGAACAAAGGCCTTATGCATTCAAACCAAATCAGGCCCTGTGTTAATGCAGCATGCACCTGACTTTGATTAGGGACATAACCTCTGAGTCAAACTTTTAATTTTGTCCTTACTCTTTGAACTTAAAACTGTGTACACATTTACCATTTACCATTTGCCCTGGATAAATGTGCTCACAGCTGAACAACATGGAGCAGTGACCATTTACAGAGTAATAGAGCTGATATTTATTTTTAAGATAGATAAAGGCACATTACACAAATGTGTGGGGAAGACGCAGATAGATAAGGGTACTTTACACAAATGTGCGGGGAAGACGCAGATATGATAATCTGTGGTTTAAGATTGTATGTGTTAAAAGTGATAGTGAATAATGCAGAATTTCCAGGATCATGAAAAAATGGAAAGATATAGCTCTTACCTTGCATTCAACCTTACATATATTTTGTTTAATCCAGAATATGTACTATGCCTTGTTCAATTGTATTTCTGAGTAAATATATTCAGATGTCATTAACATATTTATAATGATCTCAAACTTTGTCTAGGTGAAGTCATAATTTATAGGTAACTATAATACATTATCCAGAAAAAATCATTTGTGTGTAATATCCAGTCTTCTGAGATATTTGCAATTATTCTTTCAAATAATGAGATACATGATCTGCAAAATGAACTCATGAAAATTGTGCTAGGCAGAATTCTAAGATAATTCTTAACAGTTAACATCTCGGTGGACGTACCTTCTATAATTTCTTCCTCTTGAACGTGAGCAGGGCCAGTCAATGATGACGTGCTACACCAATGATTATTTATCAGTTGGTTTTGAGTGAATCAAGAAGATTAACTGAGTGGGCTTTGTCTAATCAGGTCAGCCCTTTAAAAATAGATGAAGTGTCAGAGAGAGTTTCCCCACTGACCCAGAAGAAAGGAAACTGCCATGTTGGGAGAGGAGTTGACAAGAACTGGAGACAGACCCAGAAATGAGAGGGGTCCTCAGTAGACAAATAGCAAGGATCAGGGCTCTTCATCATACAGAAAGTGGATTCCACCACCCACCTGCACGTTTGGAAGAGAACCCCAAGCAGTAGATGAGATAAGAGCTTGATCAACATTTTAAATTCCAACTCTGATACCCTCAACAGAAGGCCCAGCTAATGCACATCTGGACTCCTGATCTACTGAAACTACCAAATGAAAAATTCATGTTGTTTCGCACCACTAAAATTTATGGTAATTTGTTAGCAGCAGTAGAAAAAATTCAGTTTGATCCGTGTAGAATAAATTTAACTGAGAACAATCGCTCTTCTCATTTAATGAAAACTGGCTGCAAACTTATAATAGCCCACAAAACATGATATCATTCATGGCAAAGGAAAAAAAATCATGTAGCCCCAAGTAATATTGCTAATTAAAAAGGAAAACAAGAGTTTCATAATTTTGCTTCCTTCTGTTCTTTGGATGGATGCTATTATCATTGACAATGACACTACCAATCATTCTTGGATGACTTTGCAAGAAATTGGCTAGGCATGTCTCACAATTCTCTTCACTGCTCACAGGTTTCAGACTCATAAGACGCTAAAAATCCTCTCCCCAGATTGCAAAACCGTACATTGCCTCATATGGTATTGGAAAAATGTTTGAATTAATTGTATTCTGTGGGAGCTCAGGCTCTTCCAACAATGGGTTCTGTTCCCAAAACCTTTTGAAAAAAATAAAGTCATAATTAATTGTGGTAATGTGTGTTACCCTCTCCACAAACTCACTAGTCCCTAAGTGTCATCCCGAGAGTCCATAGCAGACAACATTGAATGTGTTTTAGGCAGTGATTCAGACCATCAGTGATAATGCTCCCTATTTCCCTTGGTATAGAACGCTCTGCTTGGACTGGTATTGAATGATATGGACACCTGCCTTTAACAATTATCGTGATGCAGAGCCAAGAGTCACTTTATATAGCATAAAATTGGCTAATGTGTGTAGCCTGTGAGCCGATATTCGAAGGGAATGGCTAACTAGTGTCTGCCATTTACTTTACTTTTTTTTCCTTCTTCTTCTCTATAAGAAAATTCATAACTTCCAAGTTCAGATCAGAATGAAAATGTGATAAAAGCAAAAGAATTATTCGATATAGGATTTCTGCTATGAACCCTAACCATGCAACAGCTATTTAAGAGTACAATTAAAACACAACTACAACACACACATTGCAAGCAAACATACACATGCACTAAATCTCAGGTGTACATAGAGTCTTATTGAAGAATTATTGCCATTGACATTATTTCTTCTCTTCTGGGCTGCCATATTATCCCAGAGAGAGAAAAGCTACAGTAGAGGCTGTCAGAGAAACAATTCTCAACCTATCTGTATACTAAACATCCTTTATATTATTTTTTTCCTTTGAGACAGAGTCTCACTATGTCATTCTGCATAGAGTGCTGTGGCGTCACAACTCACTGCAACCTTAATCTCTGCGCTTAAGCGATTCTGTTTCCTCAGCCTCCCAAGTAGCTAGGACTACAGATGTCCGCCTCCATGCCTGGCTATTTTTTGGTTGTAGTTACCATTGTTGTTTAGCAGGTCCGGGCCAGGCTGGAGCCTGCCGGCACCCTACTCAATGAGCTACAGGCACCAAGCCCATTCTTCATATTATTTTAGAGAAGTTCCATGAAAATAGGCTTTTGTGGCTACAACAGCATTAAGTCATTAGTGAATCTACCTTTTACTTTCTTTGCTGACCAGACAAATAATAGTCCTGGCCAGAGATTCCTTAATGTTATAAATGTTCATTGTACACTTAATAACTAACACTATCGATAAATTCTTGATTTTTAAGCAGCATGAATATTATCATTCAGCACCATGATGCAGTGGCACACCTTGTCCAATCAACTTTCTCCCCAAGAGCCTCAATCTGAAAGAATTAGGTGGTATATCAAGTTCTGTGTCATTCTTGAAGGATCCTTGGAATAAGAACACAAGTTTCAGAATTCGATTCAATTCTTTGTGGCAGCTTGAGCTTTCTAAACTCAGTGGTATTATCTTTTGTTAAAAAAAAAAAAAACAGCATAATCAAAAGAATCCTTGTAGTGCATTGATCATCTCACGGAGCTGCTGAGAGGATCCGATGAAGTGATGGATGCTGCGTGCTGCTGATTATCTACTTCATTCTGATTCCCTCTCCACCCTTTACTTGCTCCTCTGTAGTGTAGGAAACTACAAATATCAGCTTCTTTGCTGTTTGACTTCTGTATTAGTTTAGCCAATGGAAAACAGTTTTAAAAATTTCAATGACATGGGTTAGGGGAAAGCCTGAGTATCTTACTTTCTTTCTCTGTTCTTTAGGTAGTAGGTTAGTTGTGGCTCTTCCCCACTTCAAGCTATCCATTTTCTCCTTGGTCTCATCTCTTGACAGGACACTCCCCACTGGGTCTGAATTCTTGCCAGATGGTCCCTCTTCTGGGCTCTTGTACTACCTCCTTCTCCAATGGTCCCTCCAGCCCTAGGAGCAGAAGCTCCCAACTTTTGCCTGGCTCTGAGTAGTTTCACCATTTCCTCTATGATTGCAGGTCTCCCATTAGTCACATGCCTAATTCCCTGTGTTAAATCCCTTCTTTGGAAAAGACCTAGAGTCATTTCTATTTTTTGACTGGACCGTAACTGATACTGATAGGAAAGTACTTCACAGATTATAAGCAATCTGTAAATGTAGGGAATTGATATTATAGTCATATTATAGTCATTTTAATGGTTAAATTATATACTCCAAAGGTGACATATTTAGTTAATTTGCCATTTTGGTATTCTTCCATTATTACCTCCATTTATTGACATAGATAATAAATTTCATATCTATGACATAATATGTAGAAAAACAAGATATTATGCTTTATTTCTATCTTATATACATGTTCATTAATAAAAAATATAGAATGAGAATTGAAATATTTTAAAATATGTTTGGATGTCTTAATTCAAATTTATTTTAGTGGGGCACAATGAAAGTGGTTGCAATTTCCTTTAACTATCTTTATCCTTTTTACAAAAGGATCTAGTTGTTTAATTTAATAAATGCTATTCCCTACAGTATGCCAGAAATTATACTCTATGTGAGTGAAGAAACATGATGAAGTCTTTTAGCTAGTACGTTAGCAAAAAAGTTAAGACCTACCCACACTTTGCTCTCTCATCTCTGACCTGTGATTATATTATTCTCTTTATGTACATCTATCTGGGCACCTGAACGCATCCCATCTTGGATTAATTGTCTCCTCTTCCCCAGTTGTGCCTCCATCTGAATCATCTCTAGTGTCTGGCCCTATGCTGGACTCTTCGCATAATAATGTGGTCTCATTATAATATGTTTTTAACATGCACGTCACCTAAAAAATAATAATAAACTCATATACAGAAATACCCTCTGATTTCTCTTTATCCTTCTTACCTTCAGTTTGTCCTATTCTTGGCCATTCCCCCCTCTATTTGCTGCTGACCTGAATTTCCTTATCCATCATATTCCTTTTCACAATCTCTTAATCTCTCATCTTTCAAAGCATTTGAATTAAGGTTTAGCATTGGGTGACTACCAAGTGAATCATTGGGATTGTGAAAAATAACCCCAGATCAATTTCTTTTATTTCTTCACTACACTGTTTCAGGCCTGTTTTACTTCTTCCTTTATTAGGGTATTACTCTGGCACACATCCCAATTGATGGAAGATCTCCAGAAAAGAGTGTTAAATTAAAAATATCAGTTACTGGCTTACCTCTTAATGAAGCAGCTGGCTTAAGAAGCTTTAGATTTAAATTATCTGCCCCGGCACTATTATTCAGTCTTAAGTAAGGCAGTGCACCAACTTTCCTATAAGTAATTGGCTGAAACTAAAAGTCTGAGGCACCTCCATTAACAGACTGATTAGAGACATTATTGGTGCTGGAAGGAGTAGTACTTTCAGGCAAAGTCAGGTTCAGTACTCTGATGAACACTAATATTGAAATTTATAATATGACTGTTAAATTAATTTACAGTGCAGCTCATATTAGTATTAAGAGAGTAAGTGGCCAAACTAATTTGATGGATGGCCTCATAATCTACTGTAGATCAAAAAGCTTTCTATTATGTGACAAAATTTCCTTGGTACCCATTTATTCTCCTCCCATGAATTATATCATTACCACCATCATTTCTTTAATTTTTAAAATAGATGTTATTTATTTTATGTGCAGAAATTGTTGTAGGACAATACAATGTCATTTCACTGTTCTTGTGATTTAGGGAACTGATATCATTGGGACATTTGTCCCCTCCCAATCTCACTGAAATTTAATTCCCATTGTAAACATATTAAGAGATGGGACCTTTAAAAGGTGATTGAAGCCTTGAGGGCTCCACCCTTATGAATGGATTAATGCCCTTATGATGAGAGTAGGTTCATTACCAAAGCAGTGAGTTCCTTATAAAAGGACAACGTCAGCCCCCCTGTTGATCCCTCTGCTCATCTGTCTTCCACCATAGGATGATACAGCAGGAAGAACCATCAAAATTGGGCCCTGGATTTTGAGCTTCTAACCTCCAGAACTATAGGAAACAAGCCTCTGTTCTTTATAAATTCACTAGTCTTAGGCATTCCATTACAGCAGCACAAAACAGCTAAAGATAAGAACACAGATTCTGTCATGGGCTCTGCTACTCTTGGCTCTCATTCACTTTCAAAAAACAGATGCTTTACTTGTCATTTAACTATTTGGTATAATCCAGACTGTTCAAATCAAGTGAATTTCCAGAATTTCTTAAGATTAACTTAGATATTCAGGGCCAGACATAAACATGACTATGGGACTCTGGTCAACATCAATGGAAAGTCAAGTGCTGGCTTAGTCTGGAGGACCCCCAGTAAAAAGTAGTGCAGCTGTGGGAATGTATCAGGAGCCATAAATAACCCTGGACTTGACCCACCTACTCTGGGAGCCATTGCATCATCAGGAATGGATCCAGACTCCTTAATGTCCCTAGAAGAATCATATACATTGCCAGTAAATGTATTAACATATATGTTTTAAATTGACTCTTGAGACTTTAAATTTATCTATCAATAAGTTTGTTTATTTGAAAAAATTGCAAGTATAAAATTAATTGATCCCCATAATCCTTTCCCACCCTAATAATCTATATTGCCAAATTCTTGTTTAGTGACTAATATGTGCCTAGAACTAGATGTTGAAGTCTACATAAAATAATAAGTATTTCATATCAAAGGAAATTTATAGTTAAAATACTTCACTTACATTATCACTTGTGATCCTCACACTCAATACTGTTTTGCAGATTAAAATATCAAATGAGTCTCAAAGTCTAAATGACTCATTTAAGGGTATGAGCCACACATTAGAGTAACTACTGGTCAGTTCGGATAGTGATACCAAGTTTTCTTCTGCTTCCTTTAATACTTGGCTCGCCACATTAAATATATGATCTCCGTTTTTAAAGATCTCAGGATTTGGATCATTCCAAATAGGCAACCTCATTGCCTTAATGTTCAGTATGATATCTCAGATAATAGGAACCTCAAGGCTATAGTGCTGCTGGGCATGAAATCATGTCAGAATGTACTTTTTGTACTATTTCTTCTCACTTCACAAGCCTTGTTAATGTATGACCCATTCCTAGAACTTTCAATTAGGATAAGTTCAACTGGAAGTCTAAGGTCGGAGTGACTGAGAAGCTCTTGATCTATAGGATACCATAATACGGTCCTTCCAGAATTAGAATGGAAAAAGATCATGAGGTCCCATAGATTAAAAAAAACAACAACAGGCTGTTATAGTGGGAATTCCATTTTATCAAACATACATTTATTTAAAACTTGTTAGCTGCAAAGCAATTGCATTTTCTGGTGATAGAGCCTAGGGTCTTTAGAATTAAAAAAGACTTTAGAGATGTCATCTAAACTAACCTTTTCAATTTTATAGAGATAGAAATTGATCCCCAGAGAGACTGTGACATGCTCAAGGTCACATCAGAGAGACTGTGTGTATTCAAGGTCACACAGATGGTTAATAGTAAACTGGAGACTCCAAACCTGATCTTTAAACTTTGATGATTCCCATTTAATTTGCAAAAGTATCAGTTTCTCTGGATGACAAAGTGTTATGGGCTATGATGGAGGAGTTTCATCACATCCTTCTATATACCTTAAGCACAGAAGACAGAGTGCCATCTGAATTTCTTGGGAAGGGTGAAGGTAAGTTAGCTATAGCCATTGGAGACCATAGAGGCAAAGAGAGAATTCCAAACATGTCTCAAGAGCAAGTTGTTAAAATAAAATTTGAAAAAGAAAGAAATAAAAACACACATTGCAATTTCTGAAAAATTTCAAAAACCCACAGACATGTCTCTTGTTGGAAGTAGTGTGGATTTGGGGGCTAGTATGAATTCATTCTGTAAATATTTATCAAGCATCTACTATGTGTCTGGCATTGTTTTAGCAACTGGATTTACCACAATGAACACAAGTACATCTTTAATGAAGCTCACATTCTTGGAGGAAAGCAATAAAAATGGTGAGAAAGAAGGAATGAAGAAGATTTAGAGGAACTATTTTTAAAAAGGAGATAAGAACAAAGCGCTGTCTAACCACAGACCACACCTACTGACTCTTCTGCCACTTCCGTAATCACAGTATAGAATTTGAGGACTTATTGTGCCGGGCTATTATGTGTTAAGTGCTTTATTAAATCCTCATAGCCATTCTACTGGCCCAATGAAGTATACAAGTTCATTAGTCCAATTTTTCGGGTGAGAAAACCGGTACAAGAAGGTTAAGTGATTTGCTCATTATCAAAGGACCTTAATAAATGCTGGGACCAGAATTCAAACCTAGGCAGCCTGAATCGGCAGCCCATGATTTTCAACATATCTCTAAGTGCCTACTTGTTTCTCAGGTTGTTATTTGTGGAGAATTCTCCAGGTTCACTGTAGTCACACAATCACTGTCATCTGACGTTAGCCTAGCTACTTAAATTCTCAAATGCAATAGAAGAGTCATTGATTAGGTGATCTCTAAGGCCCTTGAGAATTCTGACGTCTAGCTTGTGATTTCATGTATGTTGAGTCAACTCTACAAGACACAAAGCAGCTGACTGATGGCATCATTCAAGGGAGCTACAATAGACCATGCTCAAGTTATCTCTTCTTCATATTCCAGAATCTCGCATGCTCTGGTTGCATCATTCCTTCTAGTCAAGGCATTTTCTATCAGAAGGACTCCAATTAATTATCTTCAGTTATCAATTGTTAAGTCAACTGGCTCCTAAGAAGATAGCAGTAAGCTCATTCAAAGGAACAAAGAAAAGTTCAGATTTAACACGAGGTAGTGAACAATTTAGCTAACCACCTGACTTGGACCTGGGAACAGAGAAGGATGACTTTTCAGTAGGATGGGTGGTTGCCTGCATGATTTTGTTTAGAGATAGCCTTTATACATGACAACCTCCTGAACGCTCTATTTTCTTATATTTTCCTTGTTTCACCCTATTCCAAAATATAGGAGAAGACGGGCAAGGATTTGGTTAATAGAAATTTGTTTTCACCAGCTCCGAGAAAAAGATAAACCTGAAAGAAACAAAAATAAAAAGAATAGGTCTGTCAAGGAAGCATCACTTATGTAGGGATGAATGGTCAGGACATACAGCAGGAGACTTTCTGACATGGGAATCCAGGTCCACAAACTTAGAGATGTATCTGTTACCTTCATTCAGAGGAACACATAAAATATGGCAGCTGTGGAAACAAACAGAGGGGTGTTCAAGATAAAATCAAGGACAAGTGAAGCCGAAACTGCAGCGTCCTTCCTTCCCTCTCCTGTTATGTATTTGCTCAGGTCATTAAATGGTTAGGCCTTTCCCTAAGGTATAGTCATCATCAACACCTTTGCTTACCTCAGGCAGCTTGGAGCCCCTGCTGCTACGGATATTAATGATGTTGTGAACTTATTTAGTGTAAGTGTGGCTTAATGTGTATTATTACATTATCCATCAGTTGTATGTTGCCCTTAGCAACTGGCATAAAGTCATCTCTAGTCCATTGCTAATTTTGTATCTGTCTTTGTTGGGTCAGCTTTGCTGATTTCTCTGCTTCATATTTCTTTCTAGGTTATAACTCAGGGCAGTGCTATAGGAGTCATCACCTTGTAACTGTGGCCATAAGCACTGATTGCAGTATAGCAATGACCCTTGGGTGCATGGTGTCCTAACAAAGGTCTTTGGTATCATTTTTTGTTATTGTTCTTTATTCTCTTGGTGATATGATCTACTGTAGATTAAAAGCACAGATCTGCTCCACTATTCTCTACTATTGAGAGAAACCAATGCTCGGATGCTAATTTTTTATTTGGATCCCTTTCTCCCTTTGGGGTTTGAAAACAGGATCTGAAACAGTATAGAAGGCTGTGTGGCCTATCTTAAATAAGGTAAAGAATATATAGCAATACAATAGCTTGTAGACATGGCTAGCACACATAACTTTTTGTTGTCTGATCCTCTTGAGAAAATGTTATTTTCTCTTATCTTCGGTTAAAATCTGGACTTTATTGGAAAAGTTCACAGCAAAGAGGATATGTTAGAGTCAGTCGAATGGTGCAGAAATCATTTGAAAAAATTACTATTCATTTGCTTGTTTGACTAGACTTGGAGTTGAATGGGTCGCTAGGAATGAAGCCATTAAATCTGTATGAGAGCAATCATCTCAATTTCGCATTTCTCTGTTTAACCTCTCTGGGTTCTTTTTCCTCATCTATAAAATGAGGTTAGGGAGCTGATGTATAAGGTCCTGCTTGGACGGATATACAAATGATTGTACTTTTTCCTTTATTCATTCTCACAGATTTGCATTGGGTGAAATGTTTTGTACCCTACCACATAATAGAAATCTGATTTTGAATAAAACAAGGCAAGCCACTCATGGTAGAGATAATAATAAAACAGTAGCTATTATCATTATTGTTGTTGGAAAACTGAAAATAATACAAGCTTATGCAATTATTACAATTAACTGAGCTTTGGTGATAACTCCAATGGGTAGCTATAGCTATTTCCTACAGCTGCACTTGTTTTCTTCTTAATAGCATTGGTCAAAGATTGAATTAGATTCTTCTACTGGGCAGGATAATTTCTGGTTGAATGGAAGGATAGCCATCTGTGCTGAATAGTTGATCCTGAAGTGGCAATTAGACATCTTGGTAAGTTATCTATTAACTCATTAGTATACATTATAAGCACACAATAGGAATTTGTATGACTAAAATAGTACTGTCTCACATTTTTAGCTTAACTAGCCAGTTTACCACAATAAATCCAACATATATTTTGGTTCACTAGGTCACACAAAAGCTGTCCTAAAAGAATTTGTTCCTTGCCTCCTATTTTCCCGCTTTGACCTATAGTACAACCTGGAGATACAGTTCAGTTGCTTTATGAATCCTGTTTTGCATGTTTCTGCATAGATTTGCATGTTAAATTAAAGAATTTTTAATTCCAAGGTTTGTGATCTAGAATTCAATTAATAAATTCAGACAAATTATGCCAATTATATTAAACATCAGTACTTAAGGCTGACATTTGAGGCTCAAGTAGAGTATCTTCTTAGCTTTTGTCTCTTAACATTTCAGCCCTAAGTCAAAAACCCAAAAAATAATGGAAAGAAAAAATTCTATGCTCTGATACAACACAGAATCAGAAACTCCCTTGAGAAATCCAGAGATAATCAGTCTAAGACTTTACAATGATCTATCAGGGCTTCTGTTATTCTTCCTCAAACTTTAGCATGTTAATTTCTGCTGTGGATTGAGTTATGTCCTCCCCAAATCCGTATGTTGAAGCTCTAATCCCAATGTAACACTATTTGAAAATAGGGCTTTTGGAACTTTGGAGCTAAATTAAGGTTTAGGAGCTCATAAGACTGAAGTCTTAATCCAATAGGATTGATGGCCTTATAAAAATAATGAGAAAGAGAGAGAGATATTTCTGTTCTTTTCTTTCTGTCCATCTACCAAGGAAAGACCATGTAAGCATGCCATGTGAAGAGAGGCTTCACCAGAAATTGACCTTGCTGAATTTTGATCTGGAACATCTATCCTCCAAAACTGTGAGAAAATTAGTTTCCGTTGTTCAAGATACTCAGTCTATGATATTTTTTATGATGTTAGTATAGACTGTCTTATCTTCTGCTACCACCACCCACCTGCTCACTTCAATCTAGAAACAATGTCCGTTTTCCTGTTCTTTGAAGAGATCAGGCATGCTGCTCTTAGGGATTTTGCTCTATTTTTTCTTTCCAGACTTCCTCCCTGCTAGGTATTCTATATGCTCAATTTGATCACCATCTTCAAATCTTTGATCGTATGTCATTCTCCCATTGGGTCTTTTGAGACCACCCTATTTATTATGACAACCTATCACCTCCCTATCCTGGGTCTTCCTGGACTCCTCTTTACTGTTTCATTTTACCTTTTTTATTTGTCCTCTCTTTTTATTTCTCTCCTCCTATATTTTTAAAAATAATTTTTACAGTAATGTAATAACTGTACACATTTATGGGGTACAGAGTGGTATCTCCATATTATAAATACGTATATAAATACGATGTGTAATGATTAATTCAGGGTAATCAGCACATCCAGGACCTCAAACATGTCATTTCTTTTTGTTGGGAACATTCAAAATCCTCTCTTCTAGACATCTGAAAACATGCAATACATTATTGTTGGTCATAGTCACCCTACAGTGACTAGAATTGATTTCACCTTTCTAGCTGCCAGTTAGCATCCCTTAAGCATTCTCTTCTTTCCTCCCTTGCCTCCCTTTCCCAGTCTCCAGGAACCAGTGTCCTACTCTCCACTTCCATGAGCACAGCTTCTTTAGCTTCACATGACTCTTATTTCTACAGCAATTATCACCTTCTATTTATTTCTGTCTGTTATTTATCATCACATCCTTTTCTCCTTTGTTTATTGATGTGCTCCTACTGTGTAAATGGTACAGAGTAGGTGCTCAGTACACATTTGGCAAATAAGCGAACAAGGTTGTTGTTTTTTTTTAATAAACAAACATTTAAAATGTAGTTCTTAGAAATAGTCCTCACATCCTTTATTGTATTTCATCAGAACATTACAAATTATCTTCATTCACTTCTTATTTGTTCATTCATGCATACAGTAATATTTCTTTAGCCCTCTCAGGCACTGTGCTGGAATTGGGACTAGGAGGTGGGAAGGACAACTATAGTTAAAAAAAAAAATGTAGAGCTCTATGGGATTGTAAGAATGATCTTACCCAATGGTTTTCAAAGACAAATATGAATGTCTTTAATCAAAACATTTACATGAAATTTTAGAGTAAACATAAATCAACACAGCTCAATTTGAAGACAGAGAAGTAAGAACCCCACTCTCAGGGCCTGGAAATCATTGCTAACTCCTTTCATTTTTAGTTTGAGATCATGCAGGACATGAATGAGATCAACGATCCTTGGGTCCTGTATAGGAAACCACACTCAGATTTGGCTTCAGTGTAGCCAGCTGGGTTTTAGGTCATGATCTCATTACTGTCCTGTACTAAATTTGCACACCCTTGCAGACACTGACTTTTGAACTATTTGAAGTCATCTAGAGACTCAAATTGTGATTTTTAATGGAATTAGTTGTTGCTAAGGCCTTTACATTGCAAATATCATTTGTAGGAACCTGTCAACTAGTGCATGTGAACCCAGCATTCTGTAATAATCACAAATGAATTGCTCAGGGAATTTATATATTTTCAGGTATTTATTTTTTCTGTACCTGATCCTGAATAAGAGGGTTTGCATTTGACATTCTGACATTGTGGGAAAGTTACTGCTAAGTCTAGGGCAAAGGGCAGCAATGACCCTGACCATATGGCTGGGTCTAGTAGCAATGACTAAAATCACTCCATGACTTTTATAGCAATTTAGTTCTGAACTTATTAAGAATTTCTCAAAAGGTCTTTGCTATCTTACCACATTTTACTATTCAAATGGTAGCTTTCATGTGAGTTAAGAGAAAACTTGTGTTCACATTTAGTTTCTATATACTTTTATAAAATTCTACAAATAACTTATTCATTTCAATAATTACATTATTTAGAATTCTTTATTATACAGTACTCTGTTGAACAGATAATATAAAATATGGAAAGTGAACAAGAAAACAAGCTCAAACAAAGATCTCTGGTTTAGAGGAGATTATAATATTCATGAGTCCAATATCACCTCTACATCACCTCTGCCTCTTAACTATCTAGTTCCTACTGAAATATTCATGCTGATGGAGCCCTCACCACTGCCAAAAAAACGTGT
The DNA here is from genome assembly GCA_963574655.1 of Perodicticus potto. Classification (NCBI taxonomy): domain Eukaryota; kingdom Metazoa; phylum Chordata; class Mammalia; order Primates; family Lorisidae; genus Perodicticus; species Perodicticus potto. Next base: position 1,207 of record CAUYRH010086693.1, on the reverse strand, counting down.
TTAATATTTAGGCTATTAAGATGGTCAGAAAGTTCTGGCGTGTGTCACTCTAAAGTTTACCTCACTGCAACTGTAGTATTAGATAGATTGAAGAGGGTGGTGCCTGTGTCTCAGTGAGTAGGGCGCCAGCCCCATATACCGAGGGTGGCGGGTTCAAACCTGGCCCCGGCCAAACTGCAACAAAAGCATAGCTGGGCATTGTGGCAGGCACCTGTAGCCCCAGGTACTTGGGAGGCTGAGGCAAGAGAATCGTTGGAGCCCAGGAGTTGGAGGTTGCTGTGAGCTGTGATGCCACAGCACTCTCCTGAGGGTGATAAAGTGAGACTTTGTCTCAAAAAAAAAAAGATAGATTGACGAGTCCAGTTCCTCTTCCACATATCAATTCTTTACATATTTGAAGATCAATTTTCTACATTCTTAAGCTTTTTCTCTATGATAAATATTTTTTCTCAGTTCAACTTTTTAAAAATTCCATTCCTGCCCTCCGTTACACATCAATTTTTAGGATTTTTCAATATCCTAAGCACAACACTTTGAACTGGATATGTTTCTGTTTGCTGATTTTTCTTAAAATGCGATGCCTAAAATACTGGTTCTTTTCTTAATTTAATTTGATAGCTTCATTCCACTTAGTTCTTTTCGCTCAGAAATTGACTAAACTCTTCTTGGTTGTTTGGTCTTCCATGCAAATTTTAGATTCATCCTGTCAAATGCTATAAAAAAATTTATTCTTGTTTTGATTGGAATTGTATTGAACTTAAGAAAAGTTTGTCTTTTCATGGTGTAATATGAAGTTCTCCAGTTCATAAACATTGGGTATATTTCAATTTATGTGGATTTAAAAAATGTATTTCAATAAGGTTTAGTGCTTGCTTACATAAAAACGTTCACTTTTTGGGTTGGATTTATTCCTAGGCATTTTTATCATTTGATGTTATTTAAACTGAATATTTCATATTTTGCATGTATTTTCTAATACATTGGGCTGTTGGCTAAAATTTAATATAGTTATATATTGATTTTATTTATTTTTATTTTTACTTTTTTAAATAATTTTATTAAATCCTAATTGTGTACATTGGTGCAATCATAGGGCAGAATGTGCTTCATATACAATCAGAAACATTTTGATCATACTGTGAGAGATAGCCCTCATAGCATTTTCCTAATCAATATATAAAGACATTGATACTCTACATTTAATAAG
>CAUYRH010086691.1:0-29122 GCA_963574655.1 Perodicticus potto | reverse complement strand
TGCCCATCGATCCACGAATGGATTACTAAATTGTGGTACATGTATACCATGGACTATTATGCAGCCTTAAAGAAAGATGGAGACTTTACCTCTTTCGTGTTTACATGGATGGAGCTGGAACATATTCTTCTTAGCAAAGTATCTCAAGAATGGCAGAAAAAGTATCCAATGTACTCAGCGCTACTATGAAGCTAATTTAAAGGTTTCATATGAAGGCTATAACCCAACTATAGAACAAGAATATGGGGAAAGGGGCAAGGGAAGGGAGGGGAGGGGGGAAGATGGAGTGAAGGGAGGGTAATTGGTGGGGCCACACCTATGGTGCATCTTAGAAGAGTACAGGCGAAACTTACTAAATGCAGAATACAAATGTCTTCATACAATAACAAAGAAAATGCCCTGAAGGTTATGTTAAACAGTTTGATGAAAACATTTCAGATTGTATATGAAACTAGCACATTGTACCCCTTGATTGCACTAATGTACGCAGCTATGGTTTAATAATAAGAAAAAATAAATTAAAAAAAAGAATACTATGTCATAAAAAATAGAAAGATAATTTTTAACATTATAGAAAATCCATAAATAGTCCAAAAACTCAAAAAAAAAAAAAAAAGAAAGAAAGAAATTACATTCCAGACTTACAGCCGAAAAGGGGCGATTGTAAGAATGAGAATTGAAGTCAAAAAAATAAAAGTGTTAATCAAAATTCTTGTCTAGAGCATAGCCAGGTGAGAGGACAAGTACACCCTCCTGAAAACAATGGGCAAACAGCTGTAATCCTGGGGAGGATATATCCATCCTTTAAAAAAAGAATAAATAAAAAACTTCCTAGGGAGAACTAGAACAGTTAGCATTAAAATTCTAGAAACCTACGGAAGACTCCAAGCACTCTGCTCAAACTCATGAGTGTCTGATAAGGTCTACCTGCATTCATGGAGCTTCTTATCATCCTTTCTATCTAAGGGACAAATACATAACAGAGAAAACCTTATTCACCAATAATTTACCTTGTCTTTTAATCCTAAATGTGGATAAACAATGATTTTCAAGTATATAAGAGTAAAGTAGCAGCCTGGAAAAAAAAGATTGAGATAAAAAATCAGAACTGTCCTCAAATGAAATAGAAATAATTCGAGAAATGGATAAGAATTCAAACTGAACCAAAACAAAAAATTCACATATCCTTGAAGAGATATGAGAACTTATGCATTCATAAATTAAAGATAAGACTCCAAGAAAATTATAATTTAAATAATAACAAAGAATTCTAAGAAATTACAGATTTGATGACCAAAAACTTTCTAAAATATGAAATTAGATACATTTCCAGGACATAAAACAAAAAAGACTGACATGGAAAACAGAAGTAAGAAAATTAGACCTACAAAAGCAATTCAGGAGGCCAAACATCAAGCTAGTTGGGATTCTAGAAAATTAATAAAATGGAGGGAAGAAGATTATTATAGAAATAATAGAAGAAAATTTCTTAGACCTGAGATTGTAAGATCCAACAAGTGCTAAGTAACATGAATTTTTTTAAAAAGTCACATTTACACACATTCTTGAGAAATTTTAAAACAGAAAAAGTACTAAGAACTGAAAGTCATTTAGAAAGAGAAAAATGGTTGACCTTCAAATAGGTTTGACAAATTTAACAAATAAAAATATAAGACTAGGGGGAGGATGGGTGGAGGGAGGGTAATTGATGGGACCAGACTTACAGTGCATCTTAGAAGGGTACAGGCGAAACTTACTAAATGTAGAAAATAAATGTCTTAATGAAGTAAGTAAGAAGATGCCATGAAGGCTATGTTAACCAGTTTGATGAAAATATTTCAAATTGTATATAAAACCAGCACATTGTACCCCATGAATGCATTAATGTACACAGCAATGATTTAATAAAAAAAGGAATAATAATTAAAAATAAGACTCACAGATTTGCATTTCAGACAGACAATGAAAAATGTGTTAATGTAAGCATACCTGAAATATTGCATATTACGTGAGATATGCTTATGCTAAAAAATTTGCTGATTATGTTAAATTTAAACTTAATTTGACAAGTCTATGTTCAAAGCACTAGAATTCAGCTAACATCACAGATCTAATCAGAAACACTGGCAATGTTTTGAAGCCAAGTTTAATAATTTGGCAATTATTTTGAAGCCAAATTTAATACCAAGTCCAACTGTCAAAGAATATTTACCTCCTATAGATTCCTTCTTCAGAAGTTTCTTGAAGCTACATTCCAGCCAGTGAGGGTTAAAATCAAGAGAAGATGCATGATGAAAGATGATGCAATTAACCCAGAAATCTAATGAAAAGAAATCCCAAAATGACAGCTATTTATCAGATGTGAAAAGAAATCAGCTTATATTATAAGAGAAAACATAGGCTTCAAAACAATATCTTTAAGAAGTAGAATTATCTGGACTCCAGACTGAGTAGGCAAGAAGCAAGGAGATATTAGTAATATTCTAAGGAAGACATATTTTTAATGTCAACCACGAAAAATAAAAGATAATTAAAAAGTCAAAAGCAAAGTATACGATGGTTCCATGGAGAAAATCAAAATATGCCGTAATTTTGATGAGAAGGAATCTGAGAAAAAACGAAATGATTTAACCATAACTAGGAATATTTTTCTTCAGGTAACTCCAAGATTGTGACATAAGGACTAATACACTACTTCCTTCAGAATAGACCAATTAGTCCCACATTTTGATTCTAAAAGTTATAATTCCAATAAGCACCACTTATATTACTATGACTATACTCCATCTATGGAATTACATTTGTGTGTGTGTGTGTGTGTGTGTGTGTGTAGTTTTTGGCCGAGGCTGGGTTTGAACCTGCCGCCTCTGTCATATGGGGCCAGCGCCCTATTCCTTTGAGTCACAGGTGCCACCCTGGAGTTACATTACTATTTTCCAACTTGAAGATACTCGTGCCTAAATGACCATGAATCTGCCGAAAGAGATGCAAGAATCACTTTCAATGAAGTATGTCATTTTTCCAGGGATTAACTATTTTATGCTATATCCTTCATATATATTAACTCCAATACATAAGTTGTTATTTTAAAAATGTGAATCTTTTTCAACATTTTTTTTATTAAATCATAAAGAGGTAGATCATGTATATCTTAATGCATTTATGGGGTACAATGTGCTGATTTCATATACAATTTGGAATGCTTAGAAACTTGTTTGGTATTTTGTACAAATTAGCTGCATGTTGAGAAAATACAACATTAAAAGGAAAGCTACGTGCTCAAAAATAGGAACCACTGACCTAAACCAATCTTCTTTCCCTAGAACACGGTAAGATGTGTAAACAGCAAGTGGCTCACTAAATGCTTATAAATTCAACAGGGATGACAAAAATCAGGCAATCCTATCGCAATAATGTGACTCTTCCAAATTTTTCTGGATGCCCCAGAAAATCAGGGTAGGAAATCCCTGCTCACAGAGTCTACCCAGCTTGAAAGCTGCTCTGGGATCACTGACAAGCCTCAGCCCAGGGCTCTTCTTGATCCAACCAAAGAGCCACACTCATCAACACCTGCTTAAGTCAACTAGTTGGTGCCATCTATTAAAACCCTTAATCTAGAAATGGGAATGGTCCATAATGCCAGCAACATTTAGACCACAGGACAATACCAATCTCAGAAGACTCAATACTTTTATGATTATGGCCTTGAGTTCTCATTTTCACCTAACTGACAATAGCATTTCCCTAAAAAAGACACAGGAGTTGTGATGACCAGACCCAGCTTCTCTCCTCCTGATAGCTCCTGCAATTGTTGACTCAGATAAAGGAATTAGTTGCCAGCCTGTGCCTTTTTACTATGGATAGATATCCAGTGACTTGTTCTTACAGAACTACAATATCTCTTTGAAACCTGGAGTAATCAAAGATGGAGACCAGACATTCTATTAGTTCCTGATAGGGTATGTTACTTATTCCTTGACTTACATTAAGAACTGAACTCCCAAGGACTTTCCAATTGTTTAGTTGTGACAAAAAGGGAAATAGAGTACAAGTTCATTTATCCTCAGGGATAATAAAAATCCTACGAACTTTCTAAGAAAGGTTAATATTCAAGAGAGTGAACACCAAGAGAAAATTCATCCATGATTCAGATATTGAGCACCAATGCAACACCCAGAAAACAAGAAACAAAACCCAATCTCTCTCTCGTGGAGATTACAACCTACCAAGAGGAAGTTAAGACATATATGGCTGTATGCCTACTCACTGGTGCAAACAATTGCCTCATGGTCCCACTAATGCCTGCAAGTAGAAGCAAGAAGATTCAAGAAAGACCCTGGCAATCAAGAATGCTTTTGATTTTGGTTAGCAAAAAATGAGAAGGATTTATAAACAATTTGAAGACAATTTAATTGTTTAAATAAGTAAAGGATACAAATGGAAATTACAGTAAGAAATAAAGATTATAAGCAAAATTTTTTTTTACAAATGAAAAGGAAAGGAATGTCAACATGGTGTGGATCATCTGGCTAACACTCAGGATTTTCAAATATCTCCTTTGAGAAAGTCTTTTTCAGGTAACAAAGGAATTTTATAGCTCAAGTTCTCATGCTCTGACTTGAAGTGATGGCTACTTAATGACTTTGCTGTCTTTTGATATAAAAATTTTGAAAAGAAAAGATTAATCACTCAAAATCTTAACGTCATCTTGAAAGGAGATACTGATCCAGTATCAGAGATAGGTCCAAACTGTCAAAGTAATATTATTTCAGCTGCCAATAAAATGGAGACTTTCTGACAAACAGGAAATTTCTTTAATAGCTACATGCTTGTCTGTGCTAAGTATCTTCTTTTTCTTTTGTTTCTTCCATCTTTTCTTAAATGGATATAGTATTTTAGGCTCTTTATTAAGAGGGAGAGAAAACTCAATTAGGAGATACTCTATGAAGGATAAAAATCTTCCATAAAAGAGATTTAAACCTTTTGGAAGGATGTTTGGAGAATACTTAGAGATCTAAGTAGAACCGCCATTTGATCCTATAATTCCTTTACTAGGTATATATCCAGAAGACCAAAAATCACATTATAACAAAGATATCTGTACCAGAATGTTTATTGCAGCCCAATTCATAATTCCTAAGTCATGGAAGAAGCTCAAGTGCCCATTGATCTACAAATGGATTAATAAATTGTGGTACATGTATACCATGGAATACTATGCAGCCTTAAAGAAAGATGGAGACTTTACCTCTTTCATGTTTACATGGATGGAGTTAGAACATATTCTTCTTAGCAAAGTATCTCAAGAATGGAAGAAAAAGTATCCAATGTACTCAGCCCTACTATGAAGCTAATTTATAGCTTTCCTATGAAGGCTATAACCCAATCATAGCACAAGAATATGGGGAAAGGGGCAAGGAAGGGGCAGGGAGGGGGGAGGATGAGTGGAGAGAGGGTAATTGGTGGGGCCACACCTACGGAACATCTTAGAAGGGTACAGATGAAACTTACTAAATGCAGAATACAAATGTCTTCGTACAATAACTAGGAAAGTACCATGAAGGCTATGTTAAACAGTTTGATGAAAATGTTTCAGATTGTATATGAAGTCAGCGCATTGTACCCCACCATTGCACTAACGTACACAGCTATGATTTAATAAAAAAAATTAGAAGAAGAAGAATGATATGGATTTTTATTTGTAATGTAAAAGAATGCTGTTGATACATTAAGGCTGCAGGCCCCACCCCCCAGGACTTGCATTGACCAGAAATCAGACCACATAGCAAGAGGTGGGCAGCCAGCTAGTGAAGCTTCAGTTGTATTTACAGGGGCTACCCATCACTTGCATCACCGCCTGAGCTCCAGCTCCCATCAGAGAAACAGTGGCTTCAGATTCTTTTTTTTTTTTTTTTTTTGAGACAGAGCCTCAAGCTGTCACCCTGGATAGAGTGCCATGGCATCACAGCTCACAGCAACCTCCAATTCCTGGGCTCAAGGGAGTCTCCTGCCTCCGCCCCCAAGCAGCTGGGACTACAGGCGCCCACCACAATGCCCGGCCATTTTTTGGTTGCAGCCGTCATTGTTGTTTGGCAGGTCTGGGCTGGATTCGAACCCGCCAGCTCAGGTGTACGTGGCTGGCACCTTAGCCCATTGAGCCACAGGGGCCGAGCCAGTGGCTTCAGATTCTTACGGGACCACAAACCCTACTGTAAACTGCACACACCAGGGGTCTAGGCAATGTGCCCCTTATGGGAATCTAATGCCTGGTGATCTGTGGTAGAGATGTAATACACTTGAATCACGCTGAAACCATCCTCCCAGCCCATGGAAAACTTGTCTTCCACGAACCCTGTCTCTGGTGCCAAAAAGGTTGGGGAACACCGCATTAAGGGGAAAAAGCAAATAACTATAGACAATTCATAAATGTATTCTTCTTTCAAAACAACCTGTGTGTCTATACGTATCATACAAAGAAAAGAAAATACCACAAAACATAGACCCTGGTTCTCAGTAAAGGGGTGGAGGTTACAGAAAAGGAAATCTCAATTTTTCTTCTCTCTCTTGTATATGTTACTTTCATAATAAGAAATAGAGGAGAGCCTATTTCATTCTTTAGGTGAATTAGCTTCTGCTGAGAGAAAACCCTCGTTCCAGACTACATATATTCAGCCCTGAGCAATTTTCTCTTCTCTCCCCCTATCCCTGGTCCTTTTCCTCTTTCTCTTCCTCAGAAACAAGAAACAGAAGATATCCTACAAGGAGCAGAAATTTGGCTAGAGAAAAGGCAATTTAAAAAATTATCTTCTTAGTTGAAATGTGGACTGACAGGAGTTAAGAAAAACTTTTGATGGTAAGCTGGCAGAGCCCTGAGAACGTGTGTCTCTAAGTTAAAAGAAGCGGGGAAAGTGTTAAGGAAATATTTTAATCAAATTCTGTGAACAATATTTGGGTTGCAATTCATTAGCATTGGTTAAGTAACAAGGTATTTCATTCCAGAATTAGGAAGAAATTCTCTAAAATATAAAAATAATTTTCCTTATTAAATTTTTACAAATTAGTCTATTAAAAAATTGCTAGCTTTAGTTTTTAAATAAAGGGAGAGAAAGAGAAAATGAATGAATGAGGGAAAATGGAGAAGAAAGAGAAAATTTATGATGATAAAGGCAAACCTTGGATTTGTTTCTGGAAACCAAGCAAACCCCTCTGCTTACTGCAGCAGCCCCAATTTATAGAATTATCTGAAGCTGCTTTGTTCTCTTAAACTATGAAACCGACGCCCAAACTCTGCTAAAGCACTTTAGTAACTTGCAATCATACCCTTACACTTGCACTTGGACTGATTTTACTCTACCACAGAGTTGTCCTTTACTTTTTAATTAGTTCCTGGAATTTCACAAATTTTAGTGTTCAAAGGAATCACATGAGGACTGTGTGAAAAGTTCCCCTAAAGACCACCTGGGTCTGTGGATAGACCAGAAGCCTGCCTTTCCACCCAGCCTGATTCCAGGGACAGCTTATTCATCTTGGATCACCTGCTCCATTCCACAACCTGGGCAACTGCAGTGAGGCCACTGAACCTCAGACTGCCAGCTGGAGAGACCATGCTTGTCCCGAATAGAATGCTTTTAGTAGTACTCTGTTTATCCCCATAATAGGTACCAATAAATAAATGATTCTGACTTGAAAATATTTAGAAAGATAGAAGCAGGGCATGAAGTTTAAGGCCAACTAATAAGAAAAAAATCCTGATACTCATTTACAATAATAAAAGGAAGATCAAAAAGAATAATCCCAGCTGGGTGCAGTGGCTCATGCCTGTAATTCCAACACATTGGGAGACTGAGGCAGAGAGATCACTGGAGGCCAGGAGTTCAAGACCAGTCTGGGCAACATAGTGGGACCTCGTCTCTTAAAAAAAAAAAAAAAATTAGCTGTTGTCTGCCTGTAGTCCCAGCTACTCTGGAGGCTGAGGAAGGAGGATCACCTGAGCCCAAACATTTCAGGTTGCAGCAAACTATGTCCGCACCACTTCCCTTCCAGTGTGGGCAACACAGCAAGACCCCATCTCTAAAGAAAAAAATATGTATAATGATAGAAATGTGGTCTCAATTTAAGTAAAACTTAAATTTTCTAGAAATCTTCAAACTAAGCAAATGTGAACTTGATCTAAATTATGCCATTTGGGCTCGGCACCTGTGGCTCAACGGGCTAAGGCGCCAGCCACGTACACCTGAGCTGGTGGGTTCGAATGCAGCCCGGGCCCGCCAAACAACAATGACAGCTGCAACCAAAAAATGGCCGGGCGTTGTGGCGGGTGCCTGTAGTCCCAGCTACTTGGGAGGCGGAGGCAAGAGACTTGCTTGAGCCCAGGAATTGGAGGTTGCTGTGAGCTATGATGCCACAGCACTCTATCCAGGGTGACAGGTTGAGGCTCTGTCTCAAAATAAATAAATAAATAAATAAATAAATAAATTATGCCATTTGGGGAAGTTTTATACTTCCTCTGTTTTTGTTCTTTTCCAACTATTCCTTTTTATTTGAACATTCTTAAGGATTTTTTCTCCCTCTATTACAGAGAGCTCTAGAGACCCTCTTCAACTGTGGCTTTAAAATGACCACAAAAGGTGAAATATTTGCATTTTCTTTGTTCAATCTTCAGCTTTCAGCAAAAGATGCTAATGGTCTAGGTGGTATCCTTTCCAACTTCCTCTAACGATTTTACCTCTGGCTCCCACAGCAAGATACCTTAAAAGACAGAATGCATCATTCCCAAAAGAATGATGAAGTTTCTTTTTCTTTTCTTTTTTTTGCATTTGATCCTCTAAAATACTTTTAATATAATAAAAGGAGGGAAATATTTAAATGTCACAGAGGTGAATTATAAAAACCTACAAAGGATTCTCAAGATTGACGTTTTGCAGCTGGAAATTTTCTTCTTTTCTTTTTTTTTAAAGACAGAGTCTCACTTTGTGGCTCTCGGTAAAGTGCTGTGGTGTCACAGCTCACAGCAACCTCCAGCTCTTGGGCTTAGGCAGTTCTCTTGCCACAGCCTCCTGAGTAGCTGGGACTACAGGTGCCTCCACAATGCCCAGCTATTTTTTTGTTGCAGTTTGGCTGGAGTCAGGTTCGAACCCACACTCTCAGTATATGGGGCCAGTGCCCTACTCACTGAGCCACAGGCGCTGCCCTGGAAATTTTCTTCACATGGCATTTCCTGAGCAGAGTAATTTATGTATGAACAATATTTAATCAGTCAAGTGACTCACATGTGGTCCTCATGGTTGCAAGGAGCTACGACATTGTCCTTCCTCTCCAGAAGTTTTCAGATTAATCAAACATAGAAAACTAGCATGCCAACCAAAGTGGTGTAGAGATGGAGAATATTCCACCATGAAGTATGTGCTGCTGGCTGTAAATGCAATTTGCAGAGGGCAAAGTGAGACCAAGGACTGGGAAAGCAAAGACTTTATAAAATTCTTCCAAGAAGGGGAAGAGAGTCACAGTGGCGGGGCGGGGGGGGGGGGGGGGCGGGCAATGACAACGGCTGTACAGCGAGAAACAAATGGGAAAGTTTCAGGGTTGGGTCAGGTGAACAGCCAGGGAGACTGACCAGCAGCCCAGAGCAAAGGGTTCAGAGGCAGGAAAGATGCAGCCCGATCCAGGCTGGCCTCGGTGTGTGGTCTGAGGCAGAACTTCTGGAGAAGGCTGTACACCCCCTTTGTACATCCGGGGAATCCTTAGTCTGCCCTACCCACCCCTGGCAGAGTTCGCTCCTCCCTCTGAATCCTGTAGCCACTTGGGTACTTGTCGGGACACTTGTATAATCTTCTGTTGGTCCATTCCCTCTGAGACCACACCTAAATCATCTCTGCATTTCCAGACTAGCACAGGGCCTGGAAAACTGGGGCACACAATGCAGATTTTCTAAACTAATATGGACCTGAGTAGTTCCCACAGCGCTGCTACCCACAAATATAAGGAAAGAAAACTAGATTAAGTTTCTCAATTTGGAGACTTAGGAAGCAGGTAAATCTGTCAAAGGAACCATCATTCGATGAGCAGAGGATGTTTAAAAAGCATAAATATTGGGTGGCACCTGTGGCTCAAAGGAGTAGGGTGCTGGCCCCATATGCCAGAGGTGGTGGGCTCAAACCCAGCCCCAGCCAGAAAATGCAAAACAAAAAAAAGGAAAGAAAAAAAGCATAAATATTATCACATGATCTCACACATAGCTTAAAATGGTGGTTCTAAAATTCTTAGGGACTCAAATTGGAGAATCCAAGGAAATTTTAGCTGTTTCCTGAGAAGGATGCACAGACACAGAAAAGCCTACGGTGCTTTTTCGGAAGATTCATGAGATCCATGAGGTGGACCTTGGACCCTGGTGACTGTTCCAAAATCTGGGGCCAACTGAGCCCAAATTGGGAAGTTTTGCTTAAGAATAAAACCATCAATTGCCTTGGTATTGAGAATTTCCATTAAAAAAAAAAACATACTGTAAACTGTTAGGGTGCAAAAGATTGCACCTCCATGGACGCTTCACTATTTCACCGTGCTAGGCAGGACAAAACCATCAGATAATGCATAAAGAATTAAAACCCTGAGGGCCCTGAAGGACCACTGCAGCCAGGCAATCTCAGTACCTCAGTAAAAGAACAGCATTAACCCTCCTGGTACCTGCTAAAGCACCTACCATTCCCGTCTTATTTCTCAAGAGAAAAAGATGAAGTGAGTACACTGTTGTAGGAACCATTTTGCAAAGCAAGAATCTTTCAAACTGAAAATATAGGACCAAGGCAACTTAAAGCACTCTCTCAACAGCTCCTAGTGAGAGAGGATACCCAGAAAGGGTGAGGTCTCGGAGAACAGAGGTCTTCTCAAGGAGACCACAAGGATACACCTGCAGGGTCCTCTCCATGGTGACTCAGCTCTTGGGAATTTGTAAACTTAACTTCCTGGAACTTGGAAATTTCCTCTTCTGTGAAATCCTGTAGTTCTATGGGGGCTGGAACAGCATCTCCTGCTTGATTCAAACTGACCAAAGAGAAAGGTACCTGTGGGTTGGAACTTTTTGACTAGAGATAAAAAGGAAAAGACCAAGTCAGTTGGGAGTGCGGCCATTGAATTCGGTTTTTGTTTGTTTGTTTGTTTGTTTGTTTGTTTGTTTTACATATACATGTGTTTATTTGGTTTCCACTTTTTGCCTTCGCAAAATTAAAAAGGCTTAAAATTTAATAACAACAATGTTTAAGATAAGGACTGGAAACAAAAACCTCGTAAAGAACAAACGAAGATAAATACTTCACTTTGAATTCTTCTATGCCATTTGCTCTGCCAGCTGAAATAAAGCTCTTCCTCTTATAAACATGGTATTTGAGTGCTCTTTCTCTCCATTGGACCTCATGAGCAGACTGGGAAATCTTCTAATGCAGTTACAATATCAGTTACAAAGAGCTAAAAATCATCAGTTTCCAGGGTTCTGTGATTAATATCTCTGATCCTAAAGAAATGATCAAGGACATTCCTACGGGCCCTGGGTTGTACCTTTCACCCCTTCATGAAATTAAAGTGGATCCGAAGTCATAAGAGAAGGATTTTAAGAGGTCACACAAGAATACCACGAACCTAAATTAAACATTAACATCCACTTATTTTTATAATATAAATTAAACATTAAAAAGGATTGAAGCTATAAAAAAGGATGGTATAAATATCTACCTAATAAAAGTGAGAGGAAAAAAATAGTAGGTTATGGGCAGTAGAGCAGAATGAAGGAAGAGAAAAAGGCAAATCTAAAAAGCTAGATAGACTACTGTGAAGAAAGCCTGGGAAGAGGAATAAACTGGGTCAAAATGAAAGTAATTTCAAAAATGAAGAAAGGGATAAAATGCCACATTGAGGAAACACCAAATATGAACCATAAGAGAGAAAAGTGTGTAGGGAAAATTGAAGTTTCTTTGAGCCAGCTGGTTTCTTTGAACAAGCAAGCTCCCTAGACAGGGAGTCTGCAGAGGGCAGATATGCCTGCCTGAGTTCTCTGGTCACACAGAGAACTAACCTCAACAAGGTTCCAGGGTTGTCTGCATGTAAAATTTTATGAGTTTTAGGAGATCTGAGAAGTCATATGGAGTAGAATCTCTAGCAGGCCATTCTCCTCAATAACCACTCCAAAAGAGGAAGGTTGAGATGAGGAACTGGAGATAGACGAAGTCTGAGGGTCTGAGACACAGCAGGGGCAGGGTTCATTCCAGGTAGGGCTGACACTGGCAGGGAGTGGGCAGGGCAGGATGCAGAAGGCAGAAATAAAGAGACTCTGCCTAGGTCAGGAGACTGAAAGGGGCTTTGCCCTAAGGAAATGTGGCCTTGGACAACTTTCTAACCTAGAGGCCACACCCCAGAAGGCCACGTGGTCTTCACCCTGCAATAGGCCATCCCATCAATGTCTCCAAACAACCTCAAGGAAAAAAAATGAACCTACTTAAAACAAGGAAGCCACAACTGTATTTCAGGGAAATGTGACTGGAGCAATGAACTTTACTCTTCGGAAATCCACACTTTCTTGTGCAAATCAATCATTTGGAGAGCTAAAAGCACCCCTGACGCTCCCCATGGAGCAGAGGATGTTGAACAAAGGCTAGCTTAGTTATTTACTCCCAAACATCACATAAAGCAGATAACACATTTGGAAATAGCATAGGAAGAGAAAACAAAAGATGATCAATAAAACAGAAGCCTGGAAGTGTATTGGTACCACATTAGAAAGAGATTGATACCCTGAGGTAGAAGGTTCTATCATCTCTTTCCATGAAACAATGTCAATACTAATGAGGCAAAGGTAACAAAGGAAAACTGTTTAAAAATTAAATGCAGCAACACTGGAAAAGGTCAGATTTAAGTACATTATCTTCATCCAGAATATGTGTAACATTAGGCTCTCAGTGATCAACTTTTCTTTTAAAAAAGAAGATCTATGAAAATGTAGCGAGAGCCAACAAGTTTGTCTCCCAAAGACACAGCAGGGACTCCTCTGCCTGCTGAGTAGAAATAAATATGAAAATACCTTAGGTCAGCAGGCACATGGGGTCTACTGAGAGTGAAGGGGGGAGAAGAAAGAATCAATTCCGGGAAGCGCCCAAAGTCTCTTTCTGAAAAAGAGCAGCAAAGACTGAAACACAACACGGTTGTTTACTCTCCACGTGGTCCCAGAATTATCCTTGATCTCAGAGTTTGAAGAAGGAAACCACAGACCATGTGAGTAAGCGAAAAGATAGTTTATTAGAAGATGAAAGAGACACATAAGCGAAAATGGGGGAACAGAACCTCCAGCAATGGGAGGGGAGCCCAAGTGGGAAGCCCGAGTGGACCTTCTGTCTAGGTCTAGGAGCTTATATACTGCTTTTCCCCGCCTACAGCCTGGAGACTTGGGGAATGTATGTCTAAATCATGTCAGAATTGGCCAGGAGCCTGCAGGCAGAAAATAATCCTGAAATCAGCAAAGGAATGCAGTCCCTGCCATCCTTGCCCCAGGTGAGGCAGTATGTGCTCCCTGCTCCTACAGGAACGGACCGGACGAGATGCCCATCAGGCTGCTTTCTTCGTGACCTTGCCTGAGCCCAGGGAAATCAGTCTGGGCCTATTTGTGCCTAGAGATGGGGGCCTATGATGAAACTGATTTCTGAGCTCACCCAGGCCTTGAAAATGGGGGTCCCTGCCCAGTCATCAGCAGGGGGACCCTGTATCATTTTAGCCACGGAAGCTGTCTTCCACCCACACTAGCAGCCATTTGTTTGTCAAACGAACATCTTGGTTGTACTCGTCCAGAGAGTCTTTTGGCTCGTAGCTAAAACATATTCATGTCTTGAGAGCTCAGACTGTAGAAGTGAATTATTTTAATAAGTTTCTTCTTTAAAATAAAACAAAAAGTGTTAAACACATGTCAAGGTAGTAAGCATAAGTCTTCCACAATGATTACAGAAGATAAATCTTGTGTCTTTAAGATAAAGAGATTTTATGAAGGAAGCAGCTGGCCGTGGGTAGGTGTAGCCAACTTATCCTTGTTGGGAAGCTGCCTGTTCTTCGCGGGGAGGTCCTTGTGTGATAGGACTGCCTGCCACCTTTCAAGATCATGATCTCCATGACGAAGCCCTGGGAAGTGCCTAGAAAGCTCTAACTAGAAAATTTTAAAAAGATATCAGATGATGAATTTTCAAAATAGAAAAAAGTAGTTTGCTCATCATAGTATCTAAATCATAACCTAAAGTATTCTTTTTGTGAAAGAATTTCTTAATTTAGTTATTTATGGGTCAAAGTTTTTAAAAAATAAAAAAATATTTCTCTAGGGAATACTATAATTCAACAAAAGATAATTTTTATTGTGAAACTTTCAGTTAGCAAAATGACCTCAAATTGCATATGAGTCACAAAATGTCTTCTATCTCAAAAACTTAATTACATCAACACTGGAAATTCCTTCTCTATTAATCCCCACCCCCATTCTCAACATCAGTCTAAGGTTATAGTTATGTTATAACCAAAAGTAGTAGAAAATGTAAGTTAATACAGGTGCTCCTGGACTTATCATGGAGTTATATCCCGATAAGCCCATCTTAAGCAGAAAATACTGTAAGTTGAAAACACATTCAATACATCTAATCTGCAGAACATCATAGCTAAACCTAACCCGCCTTAATGTGCTCAGAACACTTACATTAGCCTACAGTTGGGCGAGATCACCTAACACGAAGCCTATTTTATAATGAAGGTGCTCACAATCTCACTTAATTTATGGAATACTGCAACGAAAATGAAAAACAGAATAGTTATGTGGAAATAACATATTTGCACCCGCATGTTTGAATGTATACCACTTTCCAACCATCAGGAAATTGAAAAATCATTAAGTCAAACTGTGGTAAGTCAAGGCCTATCTGTATCTCCAATAGGTATCTTCCAATAACATTAATGACATTTTCAAGAATAGTGATACTTCATACATTTTCCTGAAATGTTAGCTTCCTCCATGTCATAAATAAAATTTGCAAATTATACAAACTATTTGCTTTTGGACAAATTGTTAGAACAGATGTAAAAGTAAATAATAGGTACTTGAAATGTTGTGGGAGTGAAATTTAGATTTGACACCCGATAATATCACACAATTTCTGATTACTTGATAATTATCTTGATAGTCAAACACCAGTCTGAAGTTCAACACACGGCCCCTCTGTTCAGCTATCTCTGTTCCCCAGACTGATTTCTCCACCCAATAAAATCCCTGCTTTCACAAACTGGATTTCCTCCTCATCAGAGGAGGGCCAAATATAAAACACAACATAAATTACATAGACCTGAGCACTTCCTTTTATGCCTTTATCTTCATTATTATATTTGCTTCAAACACATATCTGAGAGAATAAATCTAAATGTATATCTTCCACATACTTAGCAAAATATTTACTTATGCCTTTATCTTCATTATTATATTTGCTTCAAACAAATATAATACCTGAGAGAATAAATCTAAATGTATATCTTCCATCTACTTAGCAAAATATTTACTGTATTTCAGAACAAAAAAGTTCCCTACAGCAATCCGTATCATTGCTAATTCATCTTTTCATACCCGATGTCTCATTTAATTCTCCCACTGGCCCTTAGAGACAGGTGCTAATCTCTGCTCACCCCCGGTGAGGACCATTGGAACACATGGTCAGGGAGGAGAAGGAACTGACAGCAGGATGCAGGAAACCGCTCAAGTGCACTGGACTGAGAGGGGCAGATTCCACACTGGAGCTCGTATCTCTGAATTAAGGCTGCGGAGATGGAAAAGGCTCTAATAGAGCAGCTGATTCTATCAACATGCTAAAGAGCTGGAGTTGCAAGTTCCCACCCCAAAGGCACTATATGCTGGGTGACCGATGAAGACACTAGGAGGTCACAGTTGGAATGCTGAAGCAGGGGAAAGGGAGTACTCTGGAAACTGTCCAAGTGTATCTCCGGGGAAGAGCAGGAGGGAGGGCAGCAGCCGGTGGCAGGAGGCGTGAAGGACTATGAGGCTCTTCCTGACAAACATTTCTACTCCAAGGTAGAGGAATTTGAAAACAGCTAATTTGACATGTGGCATTTAGAGAAGACGTTCAGAAAAGACTAAAAAGTTAGAATTGACTCATGCAGGAGGGGTGGGTGTGGGAGGGGGGTCCCCAAAGAGAGCTGAAATCCCACAAGTGACTCCTGAGTCGGGGACTCTGAAGTGGCAAATCATTGGTGAGGTGCTGTGATCAACAGCCCCAAGTCAGGCTGAAACCAAGTGGGATTAAAGGTGTTTCTGAGACCAACATCTGACAGGTCAAGTTGCCCACAATTCCTGGAAAAAGTGGACAAAACAGTTAAAAGGCAAATAGAAATTCAGAGCATTAAATACCAAAGCTCACCCACCTAGGACATTCCAGCCAGTGCTCAAATACAGTCTCTGGATTCCAGAGCCCATGGTTTTTCCACCCTGAGCTGTATTACAAATATGTTAGAACCCAATTTTGGTTGTAAAACCTTACCAGAAATGAAGTAAATAGTATTGATGGCTAGAATTCTGGGCAAAATTCCCACCTACTGTCTCTAAACACCCAACCAATGCTGAGTTGAGTCAGATGTGGTACTGAGTAGATTTCTATAACTCACCAATGAAGTGATTATGCCCCAAGGCCAGCATCTCCTCCAAGAGAACAAGGCCGCCCGGGGCCTGGAGAGGAGTCACACTCCGTCCATCTATGAGGGAGCACTGTTGAAATCCCGTGGCCGTGACCTTCCACAGCAAAATCAGCGAAGCAGTGGCATCTTGCCGAATCCTGAAAACAGGAATAATGTAAATCGGAAGTCCCTTTCAGAGAAATTCAACTTCAAACTAGTCCATCAGATTAAAAAAATAAATAAAGATGACATACACATCCACAAAAGTATCAGGAAATTGATGACATGATCTTATAAACAAGCATCCACTCTGCACACTCAAGGTTTCCCACATTTATTAGAAAAATCTATTCTGACCTCTTCAAAGTGTACCATAAAATGATTCATTTGTAACTCACCTCTGGATAACAATTTCAGTGAGCAATAAGAGTACATTGAGTTCTTGTACAGACAAATACTTCCAAAGCCATATAATGTAAAAAAAAAAACTCTTAAATGCACTTTGCACCTGAGTTACACTGCCAAAATAAGCTGACGTGTGTCCTTCCCCCCTCTGCATGCTTCACATCCCTTGACTTATTTTCAGTGTAAAACCCACAGGATGCAATGTCATGGGAGACCAGTCGCCCAGGACCAGCAACCCTCCAGCCTTGACTCTGCTCCTCCACCCCAGCGGCCCAGGGCTCCACCACCAAGGAGCTATTGGCTCTGCCCCAACCCAGCTCTTTCCCAGCTTCCAACCTTTAGATCCTTCTCCACCTGGGAAAACGTCCCTGACCACCTTGGCAACTGCCCTTTGTCCCCTGTACTCCTGGAGAACCGGGTTCCTACCTGGTCTCAGAAGATCACTGTATACTCTGCCCAGAGACATGACATTATCTCCTGTGTCCACCCTGGCACAGAGCTCCCCCACTGCAGTTGGGGATTCAGTAAAGGTTCAAGATTAAATTGTGAATAAATTAAACATATAGGGAGCCAGTAACCTCCCCGAGTGAACTAGGTGAGCAGAGACCATTTGGCGCGCCTGTCTGACTCAGCCTGGGTCCGACTGTGCCATTTCTGCCAGTTCTGCAGCCTAGGAGAGTGCCTCAGAGACTACCAGGTGCGTAGAGAAGAAAAGGAGAACATTTGGAAAAACTTATGAAGTTAAGATCATATGATCGAAACAAGAAAGGCTGAGAGATGGTTCCATAAACGCAAAGGAAACTACACCCATCCTGATCCCCACTTCCCTAAAAGCGGCGGGCGCGAGGCTTCCGGCAGCATGGTGAGCGCTGAAACGCTTAGGGCCGGGGGCCCCCTGCCGGTGGAGCGGGAGACTACCTCGGACCGCACCTCCCGCCCTGGGGATGTTCCTCCGGCGTCCAGGGAGCTCGCAGCTGGCCCTTCCCCCCGCCAGTGGGAGCCGGAGGCTGGGGGGAAGAGGGGACTCCACTGTTTAAAACGCAAGGTGGGCAAAAATGACAGGGGAGACATCAGAAGTGCCCACTGGCTCCAAAGGGAGCCAGTGCATCAAACTGGTTAACCAAGGCCCGGAGCTTCTAAAAACCCCAAAGCCTGGATGGCAACCAGGCCTTCCATTGGGTTAATGGGGAGTGTTGGGACAAGGGCGGTTAATGGCAACAGAGAAACATAGGCAGTGGTGGGTTGTCAGCCGGTCTGGGACAGGTAATGGTGCCACCTCCACTTCCCAGCTACACACTCCTGGGCAGCTACTGACTTCTCTGAGCCTTCGTTAAAACACTGACACACACCACCTGTCAGCCAAGGCCACTTTCCTCTGCCCCTTCCCCATCCACGTCAGTGACAATGAGCAGTCTGTAAGGTGAAAGAACCTAAAAATACACACACACATACACACACACACACACATGCTCTTCTCAGCTACTTGCTTTTAAAGAGAAAGTTGTAAAATGTGGATATTAAATTTGGGGCAAATTATGCATCTGAATTTAACCAGTGCTCCATTTAAATCTTAGGAGGCCATAACGTGAAGAGCAAAATCACCTAAGGGGGTGGCATGTGGCCCCAGTCACACCTGACTCATCCGGTCAGATTTCCCCCACCTCACCCCCAGCCTGACAGGACGTTGACTGTAACCTCCTGAGAAAAAAGCATCCTCTGGTTTTTGAGTGGCCACATCTACACATGGAATCCATTCCCAGTCCTCACTGGACTGGCCAGTCACACACCAGTTACGTGGATGAATAAAACCCAGCAGAGGCGACAGTGAACTAAGAATTGTCTTACTTTACTGAGGTGTTCTGTGGCACTTCGAAGGTCACCAGGCGGCCTCCTGCTGAGCTGTTAGAACTGGCATTCCCACAGGCTACATCCGGGATCACCTGGTGGGGGGATAGTTATTGGGGTTGATCACAGTACAAGGTAGTATTATAAAGCAAAATTCCTTGGGCTGCATTTCCCTGCGACCTTTCTATGATGAATGGGGAAACAGGATGGGCAGCTGAAACCTCATGAACACAAAAGACAACGAAAGCTTGGCCATTTGATTTCTTGAATGCAACAGCTTTCCTGCGAGCAGTCTACAAATTCCGGGATTGTTAAAACTGATCGATAGGATATTGCAGGGCCGTTAGTAGGACTTCATCCCCTGCTCTTTCCTTTCATTTAACAAGCAGTCTTTGCTGCTCTATGCTCAGCCTGACAGTAACCAGGGCTAAATGCTTCTAGAGCCAGGAGGGAGGCTAGCTCACCAGTAGCAGATATAATAAACCTTAATGACCAGGACAGCAGGCCTCCCAGTTTGTGAAGGGCAAGAAGTAGCGGGTCTGCATGAGCCTTCTGCATGCTGAGGGGTCTCAGGGGCACGTGAGGCCAGAGAGCTGGGCAACTGCCCTCCTTTTTCGTTGTGGGCTATACCTGCATTTAACTATGGTCCCCTAAGCACTATAATGATGTGTATGAAAGAAGAACTCAGTTAAGGGTGGAGGAAACTGTGCTCATCAAAAAGCATATTGTGGACACATAAGTTGTGTCCGTTGAGGTTGCTTCTGGCCAATTTATGCATTTATTCCTCGTGGCATGATTACTGCCTTCACCTATGACAATGAAATTGAAAGGGTATTAAAAGTTTTCCCTGTCACAGAATTAGCTAAGAACAATATAGACACTCTCAACAATTTCACCCCAAACCAACACTTAGAACTTATTTTCCAGAATGTCCCATAGCTGAATGCTATAGATAAACCCGCCGTCGATATTCAAAGATGTGACTCTAATGTGTTAACTTTGTATAACAGACAACAATTCCATAAGTTTCAGTCCTCTAAGGCTCCAAATAACACTATGTTTCCAAACCTTCATAACTTCATAAAAGGGGGAAGCCTGAACAAAGTCACGTTTCTCCCTCTGGCACTTTGAACCTGCTTCTAGAGCAGCCCAAGAAATAACATGTGGTGGGAGGATGAGGCCTTTCTTTCTTACCATCTGTAAAATAGCATGACTTTAAATAGACTGAAATGCCCAGTTAGGGAGAAATTTTCCTCAAAGGACACCTCCTTGATAAACTAAAAATCAAATCTAGTTCACATTCAAGAAGTGAACCAGCCAGCAAAGAGGTATTAAAATCGTAACTTCAAAGCATTTATTTAAAGTCTGAAATCAGAACAAGTTCACAGTTTTTTAGGCAGACTAAAATCATTGCCCTGCAGTCTGAATGTGGCCTTCATAAACTGTGTAGCAAAGAAAAAAATAAAGTGGGTCAACTGGTGAGAATCACCCAAGAAAATAAAAGGAGAAATGCTACATACCTTTTTTATAATAGTAAGAAAAATTTCTAGACACATTCCTTGACTGTAATACATGCTATCCAAAGATCTGTGTGGGTTTTTTTTTTCATTTAAGCCATAAAATTTGTAATGATATGCCATCGCAGGTTTATATGGATGTCATATTTATAGAGTACAAGATATGGAATGAAATTATACTCTATCAGTATCACCTGAAACTCATGATTTGGGTTTGTTCTACACTCTTCCGGCTAGGAAATTTATATTTTATGTCAGCTTTTAGGAGTCTGCTAAAAAGTCCTCAGAATGAGACTTTTGAAGATCTTGAAGATACAACAGCCAAGTCAGATAGGAAAAGTTTTAACAAATAGAATTTGCTACTGCCAAAATAAATGAAATTTGGAAGTTTATTTCTCAAATGCATTCTCAAAATATTTTCAAAATCAATGACAGCTTCTTTTTTCTAAATCCTACTGAAGTTCAGCAAAGTACCCCAAATGCAACCTAACCAGTAACACCAACACACATACACAAAGTAGTCATGTGTAACCCTCTGCTGTGGTCTAATATTTGTGTCCCCCCCACCCAAATTTATGTGTTGAAATCTAGCCCCCAAGGTGGTGGTATTAAGAAGTGGGGCCTTTGGGACATAGGTCAAGCGGGCACCAAGCTCACTGAATGAATTAGTGCCTTCATAGGAGAGGCATCTGGAAGCTCAGAAGGAGCCACCTACCAAGAAGAAACCCTCACCAGACTCGGCATCTGCCTTGGTCTTGGACTTGCCAGCCTCCAGAGGTGTGACGAATAGATGGCAATCATTTATAAGCCACACAGTTGAGGGCTTTCTTGTATGGGAGGCTTAACAAACTAAGACACACTCTTAGAAGGAAAACCAGGTCAGCAACAGAAGGTCCTGTGGTATATTCCTATATATGACTCTACATCTAGCTGTCTGACCCCAAAATTGGAGGTTATCTCACAGAATCACATGTGGATATCATTCCAGAAAATAATTTTGTACATTCTTTGCTTGTTTATTCATTTTATACTAGCAAAACCATCATACGCCCAAATACAGAGTGGAATGTTAGACCCATTGGTTTGCTCCATGGGTAACTTAAACATCTTCCACTGGAATTATTTTAACATAGGTGGTTTCTCACGAAAAAATACATGCCACACAAAGATCTCACCTCTACTTGATCCCATTTCATCTCTACAACTTTCTGCCCTGTTTTCGGCTGCCAGGTTGGCAGTGTCTGGGTTGCCTGAGAGTGTGGAAGGATTATGTCAGGCTCCGGGGTGGCAGGGACAGGCTGAAGCTGTCGTGGAGCGGTGGACTCGGTCCAGCCCGAGGCTGGGAGACTGGGAAGCGCGTGTTCACAGTCGGGACCTTCATAGCCGACATCGCAGATGCAGAGGTAGCTGTCACCACTGGGGCCGCTGCTGCAGTTGCCATGGTGACACGGGTTGCTGGCGCAAGGATCTGCCACAAGCTGAAACGAGACCATAAATGGGTCAATTATTCCCTCCTAAGAAAAGTGGTGCCATCATTTGGAAATTAGCTCTGCGTCTCGGAGATACTGCTCTAATGGAAACGCTGTTGCATTGCAAGCACGTTCTTAACCACTTGTGCTGGGGGTGGGGGAGCGTCTCCCCAAGGTCATCTCAGCCTTAACCTTGCTAAAGAGACAGGCACCCAGCAAGGACATATCACGAAACCCAAAATCCCTAAGTAAAGTTGATTTGGGGGACACATTATTTATAGGAATTTTCTAAAGCAAAAACAGTTAAAACCGAAGCTCATTAGCTGTCGATCGTAACAAATGATATGAGAAATCTGAATTGGAATCTCCTTTTCACATCCTGGGCCTTTGCAAGGTTTCCTTCTGAGAAACGACTGCCCAGTTTGTCTGCCCTAGAGATGTGCTTAACCTCCAATTTCATATCTAATCTATAACCGTGTTTAAGGTGATACTGTGCTATTTGATTAAAAGCTTCCAAAATGACCAGTTTGCATAACAATTTCTAACTAGAAGAGAGTATAGTGGGGAATTAAATTGAACAGAATATTATAAAATTTATCTCATGACTTTTGAAGGTTATTACAGAGAACTGTGACCCCACTGGATACAGAAGACAAAAATTATCCCTTATATCTTTAAATTGTGTTCCTGTGCTAAGAAAAGTGTTTATCTCTGAGACCTTTGCTGCTGACCTCTGAATGGTCAATGGCTGGTACTTTGGGGACGCTCTGCAAAACAATGTGAAAAGATCATCTGCTTCTCTCAAGGCAGAGCAAGGGTTCAGTCATATGCTCAGGTCTTATTCAATTACGATTTGTTTCTGTTATAAAAGAAAATTAGATCTACCTGATATACCCCTGGCTTCTCAAGGTTGACCCCAATATAGAATTCAGCACAATGGAACTCTTAATTCTCTTGCTAAAATGAGTCCATGCACTTAAATCCACATGGATAGAACTCTGCATGATAAAATGGCTATTCGTTCTGCTAATTATCCTCATCAAATAATTTCCAGCAAACTCCTTAAGGAATATTAAGGGATTTTTGAATTGACTCAAATGAAGCTCCAAAAATACCACATTAATTCTATGGTATCACTTAGCAATTCCTTCACAGAATCTTTGATAAGAGTTGATGGTTTAGTATCTGAAGAGAATATTTTACATGAAAAAATTTTAAATACTTACAACCTACCAACTTAAAATGAAACTCAAACTCCTTCTTCACAGACAAAGCCCTCCCTGACCAGCCCCCTTCCTGCTTTCTGAAGTCCTCTCCTCGCACAAACCTTTCTCCTCCCTTGTACCCTCACCTTTTTCCTGTACCTCTATACCAAGTTTGTTCCCATCTCAGGACCTTTGCACCTGCTGGATCCGCTACCTGGAATGCTTTTCTCCCAGGCTTTGCTTGGCTGTCTTCCTCATCTCATTTAATTCTCTACTTAAGTGTCAGCTTCTCAGACAAGCCTTTTCTCACTATGAAATTTAAAATAATCCTTTATTCCCTCTCTCAAAAACCTGTGAGCTCTGTGAATACAGGCACTTTACCTGCCATCCCCATGGCTCTATCCCTAGCATGTCAAGGAAACCAACCTATGTGGGATTTATTTTTAAGTTGGGAGAAGTAAAGACACATAGATTGATCAATATTGATTAATATTTGGAAAGCTATGTGTGATGAGACAGGGATATGAACTACTTGTTTAACCACAATGTTATCTCCTTTCTGATTTATTTTAGGATGGCCTCGTGGAATGAGTTGCAAGAATTAAGAAGAAAGAATTTAAATAACTAGCACAAAGGGGACATTTAAAGCCATGTTTCCCAAATCAACTTTAAAACATTTGAGATTGACCTAGTCACAAATAAATACTTTAATGCATTCATTTAAAAAAACAGAAACACATTTAAATCACAAGAGATCCATACAAAAGCAAACTCTTAAAGACAAACATTCATAAATTTCTTGTTAAAGCTGGCAAGGATAGAAATGAAATCAGGGACATGTTAGTCCAAGATTACATGGATAATGCCATGAAGAAAATGGATTAAATATTTTTTCTGAGGGAAGAGAAAACATCACTGATGAAGAGAGATCAGGGTGGCCAGTAATGTGCAGAACTGATGAAGACATTGTGAAAATTCATCAAATGTTGTGCTAAAATCATCAGCTGACTGTGCAAAGCATTTCAGACTAAGTTAACATCAATAGAGAAACAGGAAAATCTTGGCCAACAACTCACAGCTCTTGCATCACAACAATGCACATGCAGCACTATCTGTGAGGGGGTTTTTACACAGTAAACAAGTAACTGTATTGGATTAGCCTCCCTACTCACCTGATCTGGTCCCCAATGACTATTTTTTTTTACCCAAAAGTAAAGGATATAATGAAAGGAATACATTTTGATAACATTCAGGACATGAAGGGGAAGAGGACAACAGCTCTGATGCCATTACAGAAAAAGAGTTCCAAAAGTGCTTTGAAGGGCAGACTAGGTGCTGGCATTGGTGCATAGCTTCCTGGGAGCGGGGGGTACTTCAAAGGTGACTGCAGCAATATATTCAGCAATGCAGCACTTTTTCTAGGGTAAGTTCGCAAACTTAACCATCAGATCTTACAATTTTTTAAAAATTATTTTATCTGTTTATTGTGTCTCTTCTCCCACTAGAACGTAAGCTGTGTGAGGTCAGATTTCTTTTTTCTGTTTTGTTTGCTTGACTATCCCCAGACCTAGAATGGGAGCTGCTGGATAAATATTTACTAAGTGAATGAGTGGGTGAATGATGTTACAGACAAGTAGCCACTAGAGCCTATGAGGTGTGCTGCTGTGCAAAATGGAATTAGGATTCTTCAAGGATGAGGCCCAGATCTTGAGAACATGAGCGAAGGGAGAGCCTTCAGTATCTCCACCACAGTGTTGTCGTTTTGGAGGGATTAAATAGAGTGACAAATATACTTCAAAGGGCAGGAAAGTCTCTGGCAGAGTCAGACATCAGCAGCCCCTGCCTTGGTGGCAGGAGGATCACAGGCTCATTGGAGGTCGTGGCTGACTCTCAACATGGTGAATCAAGACACCTTTCCCTAATGCTCATACACTCCATGAAGTTGGTGACCCCAGTGGGCAGGGTCAGAGGTGCTGGTAGATGGGGCTGGGTGCAAATGGCAGGTCCCATGGAAATGCCTAATTCACCACATACAGGAGTCAGTTGCACCAAGTAAGGATACAAAGAGCCAGAAAGAAAATCTGATGTGAATCAATAATAACCTAAGTGCTGCTGTCCCAGCTTTCTAGGGAAGAAGAGTACAGAAATGGCATATGGGGACAAATAAGAATGACTGACGTGGGCTCAGCGCCTGTGGCTCAACGGGCTAAGGCGCCAGCCACGTACACCTGAGCTGGTGGGTTCGAATCCAGCCCAGGCTCGCCAAACAACAATGATGGCTGCAACTAAAAAAAAAAAAATGGCCGGGTGTTGTGGCGGGCGCCTGTAGTCCCAGCTACTTGGGAGGCAGAGGCAGGAGACTCGCTTGAGCCCAGGAATTGGAGGTTGCTGTGAGCTGTGGTACCATGGCACTCTATCCAGGGTGACAGCTTGAGGCTCTGTCTCAAAAAAAAAAGAATGACTGACGTGGAAGGACAAAGAAATACTCCTAGTAAAGGAGGAGGACAAAAGCTAAAAATTGAACTGTCAAATATACACTTTTCTAAAGGGATTCAAAGCAGTAGATAATGTGATGGAGTGTGTGCTTTTGAACACACGGATACAAAGCAAAGAGTTAAATGCATTGTGGGGTTATTGATCCCTTTTTAAAAGTAATCATTACATCCTAACACTACTTCCTTAGCAGATATTACCAGGTGCTTCACTAACAATGGTGACTAAAAAAAAAAAAAAGACCTATTTTAATTTCTAACAGCAAACATAAGATAAGATGCAATCATTAGCTTTTATTTATTTTTATTATTATTTATTAAATCATTTTGTACATTGATACATTTATGGGGTTCAAGGTACTGCTTTGATATACAATGTGAAATGCTTACATTGAACTAACACATACATCACAATTATACTCATTTCTTAATAGTTTTGAAATGTACCATTGCATCATGCACATTAGGTGAGGTCCCCCCAAATATCCTCTCTCCTCCTATATTCCCCTTCCCCTCCCCTCTCTCTCCTCTTCCCTTCTACTTTCTGGACTGTAGTTATGTTTTGCCATTCATATGAATGTGTAGGTGGTTATACATTGATTTTATAGTAGTATTGAGTACATTGGATACTTTTTTTTCAATTCTTGAGATACTTTACTAAGAAGAATATGTTCCAGCTCCACCCAGGTAAACATAAAAGATGTGAAGTCTCCATCTTTTTTACGGCCGCATAGTATTCCATGGTGTACATGTACCACAATTTATTAATCCATTCATGGGTTGATGGACACTTGGTCTGTTTCCATGTCTTGGCTATTATGAATTGGGCTGCAATAAACATTCTGGTGCAAATGTCTTTGAGGTAAAATAATTTTCGATCATCTGGGTATATACCTAGTAGAGGAATTGCAGAATCAAACAGTAGGTCTACTTTTAGTTCCGTAAGTGTTCTCCAAACTTCTTTCCAAAAAGGTCGTATTAGCTTGCATTCCCACCAGCAGTGTAGAAGCGTTCTCTTCTCTCTGCATCCACACCAACATCTGTAGTTTGGGGATATTGTGATGTGGGCTAATCTTACTGGAGTTAGATGATATCTCAAAGTGGTTTTGATTTGCATTTCTCTGATGATTAAGGATGATGAGCTTTTTTTCATGTGTTTGTAGGCCATGCACCTGTCTTCATCAGAGAAGTTTCTGTTCAAGTCTCTTGCCCACATAGAAATGGGGTTATTTATTCCTTTCTTATTGGTTAGTATGAGTTCTCTTCATTTGTTGGAAGCATAACCTGCAAAAATCTTCTCCCATTCTGAAGTTTGTATGTTTGCTTTACTTACTGTGCTCTTGGCAGTGCAAAAGCTTTTTAGTTTCATCAGATCCCAGTAATCGATTTTTGGTGTTGCTTCAATTGCCCAGGGGGTCCTCCTCATAAAATATTCTCCCAGGCCAATTTCTTCAAATGTTTTCCCTAAACTCTCTTCTAGTATTTTTATAGTTTCGTGTCTTAAGTTTAAATCTTTTATCTAGTAAGAATCAATTTTTGTTAATGGTGAAAGGTGGGGGTCCAGTTTCAGTCTTCTACAGGTTGCCATCCAGTTCACCCAGCACCATTTGTTAAATAGGGATTCTTTCCCCCACTGAATATTTTTGATAGGCTTGTCGAAGATCAAATGGCAATAAGTAGCAGGGTTCATCTCCTGGTTCTCTATTCTGTTCCATAAATTCACCGCTCTGTTTTTGTGCCAGTACCATGCTGTTTTGATCACTATAGATTTATAGTAAAGCCTGAAGTCTGGTAATGTGATACTTCCTGATTTGTTCTTATTTCTGAGTAATGTATTTGCTATTTGAGGTTTTTTCTGA
Source organism: Perodicticus potto (assembly GCA_963574655.1). Classification (NCBI taxonomy): domain Eukaryota; kingdom Metazoa; phylum Chordata; class Mammalia; order Primates; family Lorisidae; genus Perodicticus; species Perodicticus potto. Next base: position 1,644 of record CAUYRH010086691.1, on the reverse strand, counting down.
TTCATGCAAAACAAAGTACTATTTTTTCAGGTTCTTTAAAGTATGTCGATGGTGCTTTAATAGAGGGATTGCATTAAATCTGTAGACTGCTTTGGGTAGTATGGACATTTTAACAATGTTGATTCTTCCCTGCCATGAGCATGGTATGTTTTTCCATTTTTTAATATCTTCAGCTATTTCTTTTCTCAGAGTTTCATAGTTCTCTTTATAGAGATCTTTCATGTCCTTTGTTAAGTAAATTCCCAGATATTTCATCTTCTTTGGCACTACTATAAAAGGAATAGAGTCCTTGACTATATTTTTGGCTTGACTATTGTTGGCATATATAAAAGCTACTGACTTGTAAGTATTGATTTTGTATCCTGAGATGCTACATTCCTTGATCACTTCTAAGAGTTTTGAAGTTGAGTCCCTAGAATTTTCCAGGTATAGGATCATATCATCAGCACAGAGTGAAAGTTTGATCTCCTCTGACCCTATTTGGACACGCTTGATCTCCTTTTCTTGCCTGATTGCATGTAAGACTTCCATTACTATGTTGAATAGCAGTGGAGACAGTGGGCATCCTTGTCTTCTTCCTGATCTGAGTGGAAATGTTTTCAATTTTACACATTTCAATATGATATTGGCTGTGGGTTTGCTATAGATGGCCTCTATCAGTTTAAGAAATGTCCCTTCTATGCCTATTTTCTTAAATGTTCTGATCATGAAAGGATGCTGGATATTATCAAAGCCTTTTTCTGTGTCAATTGAGAGAATCATATGGTCTTTGTTTTTTATTTTATTGATGAGATGTATTATATTTATACATTTGCATATGTTGAACCAACCCTGTAACCCTGAAATAAAACCAACTTGATCATGGTGTATAATTTTTTTGATGTGTTGTTGAATTCTGTTTGCTAAGATCTTATTGAATATTTTTATCGATATTCATTAATGATATTGGTCTATAATTGTCTTTCTTTGTTGGATCCTATGCTGGTTTGGGTATCAGAGTGATACTGGCTTCATAGAATGTGTTAGCAAGTATTCCATGTTTTTCTATGCTTTGGAAAATGTTGTATAATTTAGGTACTAGTTCCTCTTGAAAGGTTTCATAGAATTCGGATGTGAAGCCATCTGGTCCTGGACTTTTCTTTTTAGGGAGATTTCATATTGTTGATGCTATTTCAGTGGTTGATATAGGTCTATTCAAGATTTTTAATTCTTTCTGGTTGAGTCTAGGAAGGTGGCGTGCTTCTATTTGTCCATTTTCTTCAGATTTTCATATTTCTGGGAATAGAGATTTTTGTAGTAATCATTGAGGATTTTTTGAATTTCCGAAGTGTCTTTATCATTTCTGATAGATGATATTTCCTTTTCTATTTCTGGTTATGTTGGCCAAAGGTTTATCAATTTTGTTAATCTTTTCAAAAAACCAACTTTTTGTTTCATTGATCTTCTGAATGATTCTTTTGTTTTCAATTTCATTTAATTCTGCCCTAATTTTGGTTATTTCTTTTCTTCTGCTGGGTTTGGAGTTGGAATGTTCTTCCTTTTCCAGTTGCTTGAGATGATCCATTAAGTTGTTGGCTTCCTCTCTTTCTGTTTTCTTGATGAAGGCTTCCAATGCTATAAATTTCCCTCTTATGACTGCCTTTG
>CAUYRH010086690.1:0-35290 GCA_963574655.1 Perodicticus potto | reverse complement strand
TCCTTGGCTTTCTTAGAAGCTAATGTTGGGTTGACTATGGCTGCTGCCTGCTGCTGCTTCTTTAGTTCTTGTATATGCTCGGCCAGCAGGTCCAGGGGACAACCCTGCTCCATGCCATCCCCTCCAGGCCGAAGACTAGAGCTCCTGATATAGGAGGAGCCCTAGTTCCTGCACTTGCTCTCGAATTTGGTTGTCCAAACCCAGGTAGGCTGCAGCTTGAGACTTACACTCCTCTGTTTTTCACACCAGCTCTTGCTCCAACTGAGAAACTTTCTTCTGCTGCTCTTCATATTTCCACTTCCACTCCTCTGAGCATGGGTCCTCATCCTCCTCTTCCTCCTGGTCCTCCTCAGGCTCTGCTCTCCATGGGCTCTTAGGTGGAGAACCCACCTGGGACTCAGGCAGAGAGGACTTAGATGCAAAATCTGGGCATTGGACTAGCCTTTGACCACCTCTCCGCTGCCGGTTCAAGGCCTGCTGTAGCAGCCTCCACAGTGCCTTGTCCTTTATGTGCAGAGCATAATGCAAAGCATCGTGCCCTGTTCTGTCCACTGCCCCTGCATCTGCTCTGTGGGCCAGGAGCAGTTCTGCCACCTCAGCACTGCCTTTCTCACAGGCCAGGATCAAAGCCGACTTGTCATCCTTGTCTGTAACATTGACTCTAGCACCTCTCTGCAGCAACCGTGAGCAGATTGCTGTGTGACCGCCCAGTGATGCAATCATCAGGGGTGTGCGTCCATCATTATCCAACACATCCAGGAAGGCTTCATGGTCACAGAGCAGGAGCACACTTGAGACACAGCCAGAGGAGGCTGCCCAGTGCAATGGACTACGGTTTTCTGCATCCACAGCATCTTCATTAGCACCATGCTGAAGTAGGACCTTGACACATTGTGGCTGACAGGAGATGGTGGCCAAGTGCAAGGCAGTGCTTCCATCCTCATTCTTGCTATTGATGTCAGCTCCATTTGCAAGCAGAATAGTCAGACACTCTGTCAGGCCTTTCGAGGCTGCCAGATGAAATGGGGACTGGCCATTGGAGTCTAGCTTGGTGGGCTGGGCTGACTTCCTAGACGCCAGGGCAGCCACGTGTCCCACATCCCCCTGCTGCACTGCCTCCAGCAGCTTCTGATCACGACGATTCCATCTCTCCACCCCAGATAATTTAGTCCTTCTTAGGTGGGCCAGCTAAATAAATATTAACCAACAAATATGCCACCATGAACTATTGCCAGCTACTGTCAGGTCTGAGCCAAAAGGTGCCTGGACCGATGAATTAAAAAGCGTTTATAAGGGTGGCGCCTGTGGCTCATGAGTACGGCACCGGCACCATATACCGAAGGTGGCGGGTTCAAACCTGGCCTTGGCCGAATGCCACCTGTGAGCTGGAGCAGGAGAATATGCACTTCATGGCCGGGGACAGGGCCACAGGGGGACCAAAATTAACTTATTTTTAAATATCGGATCCTCAAATTGTAAAGACCCTACTTAATAGAGTGAAACTCAATCCAGGATTTGTATTCCTTATTACATCTAATCACATATATATGTGTGTGTGTATATATATATATATATGCACATATGATTATGCATATAATCTCTCTCTTCAAAGATACAGTGACCAACTACATTTAAAGAAACTTGACTTGAAAATTTAGTAAAATATTTACTGGGAACAAGAAAAACAAACACCTGAACAGGCTGCAAAACGTATTCGGAATAAATGCCTGAGCTCATTGCAAAATGTTTGGCAAGAGAACGAATGTTAGTGTGAAACACAGAAAACGCAGTAATAAATTTCCCCCATTAAAGTTTCATTTCAAAAAACAAACAGTGCAGACTAGACCATGTTTCATAATGGAAAGAGCATACCTTAGGAACAAGTTCCGGGAGGTATGTTAGTTCTCTTTGTTTTTTCAATTAATCATTTGATGATTTTGTGCATTTCCTTTCCTTGGGGAAATAATCTGACTCCGATATGACTTTTCTTAAGGATATTTCATTGTGTGCAAAATACTTTTGGTATTTTTGAATTTACAAAATGTCCTTGACCTCAGAGAAAATAAATAAGTTAGAGAAAATTAAAACAAGTCCAAGCCATTAAGTTCATTTTTTAAAATCCCTCAAGAGTAGGAAGAATGTAGGTGTAATAGAACAACAGTCACGCCTGGGTCAGCACCTAGAGGAATCTGAGCTTGTCAGAAATTTCATATAAAGAGTAGTATTTGTTTGTTTTTCTTTTTTTCTTTGTGTCCTCTTCAAAAGAAGAGGAGGACTTGGAGAAACACATGAAAATTCTTATCAGAATGCAAGACTTGGCAAAGATACGTTGGAGTACATAGCCTTCCCAAGCTCATCAGGCTTACCTTCCAAAGATGATTAATCCCACTCAAATCAAAAAGAAGGCCTGGCAGCATAGTAGCTCGTGCTTATAATCACAGTGCTTTGGGAGGCCAAGGCAGAAGGATGACTTGAGGTTAGGACTTCAAGACCAACCTGGGCAACACAGCAAGACCTTGTCTTTGTAAAAAATTTTAAAAATTTTTAAAAATTAGCCAAGTGGCATGCTCCTGTAACCCTAGCTACTTGGGCCTGGGCAACATAACAAGTCCTAGCTACTCACGAGGCTGAGGCAGGAGGATGGTTTAAGCCCAGAAGTTCTAGGCTACAGTGAACTATGATCATACCACTGTACTCAAGCCTGGGTGACAGAGTGAGACTCTATCTCAAAAACAAAATCAAAAAGAAGGTGGTATACATGCTGCTGAGCTTATATAGAAATATGAACAAGATTGGATTCTAAGGGGGCCAGGTGTTATGGTCATGCTGTTAATCCCAACATTTAGGAAGGGTGAGGCAGGGGGATTTCTTGAGGCTAGGAGCTTCAACCAACCTGGGAAATATAGTTAGACCCCATTTCTACAAAAATTTACTTCTACAAAAAATAATTTAAAAACTAGCCAGGCATGGCATGGAAGCATGGGTCTGTGATTCCAGCTATTCAGGAAGCTGAAGTGGGGGGATCACTTGGACTCAGGAGGTTGAGGCTACACTGAGCTACATTAGTGCCACTGCACTCCAGCCTGGGCAGCAGAGAAAGAGTCTGTCTCAAAAAAATAAAAATAAAAAAATAAAAAGGCTCAGCACCCGTAGCACAGTGGTTACAGTGCCAACCACATACACCAAAGAAGGCAGGTTTGAATCCGGCCTGGGCCAGCTGCAACCAAAAAGAAATAGCCAAGCGTTGTGGTGCGTACCTGTAGTCCCAGCAACTTGGGAGGCTGAGGCAAGAGAATCGCTTAAACCCAAGAGTTAGAATTTGCTGTGAGCTGTGACACAATAGCACTCTACCAAGGGTGACATAGTGAGACTCTGTCTCAAAATAAATAAATAAATAAATAAATAATTTTTTTAAAAATGGATTCCAACTCATACAAGCTGTTTAAAATGGTGGTGGTAGTGATGATGATGATGATGAAGAATAAACTGGGTTAAGGATAAAAAATAATACTATAGAGTTTTATAAGATGACAATGTTTTAGAGAGGATTTCAAGTTAACTTCTCCAAGAAGTCAAAGGGAGATGAACTCTACTTTTGACCTGTTCAAATCCTACCCATCACTCAAGGACAGAGTTACTCCCACATATGGTTCAAACTCTTCAAAACTTTCTAGCCTGCTATTCATATCACAAATACGATGCAATTATAAACACCTCTTGGCCCCTGGCTCAGCGGCTCACACCTGTAAACCTAGCACTCTGGGAGGCGAAGTGGAGTATCACTTGGCTCAGGGGTTTGAGAACAGCCTGAGCAAAGTGAAACCCTGTCTCTACCAAAAAAATAGAAAACTTAGCTGGGCATCGAGGAAAGCACCTGTTTTCCCAGCTACTCAGGAGGCTGAGGTAGGAGAATAGCTTGAATGCAGTAGTTTAAGGCTGCTGTGAGCTAGGTTGATGACATGACACTCTGCCCTGGGCAACAGAGTGATACTCTTTTAGGGTTATCACTTGAGCCCAGGAGTTTGAGGTCAGCCTGGGCAACATAGCAAAACCTCATCTTTAAAAAACAAAAAAAAAAATGTGGGGAGGGAAAAGGAGGCATATACACTAGCTAAATAAATGACTAACACTTATTCATGCATTATGCAAATATTTCCTGGGTGCCTTTTCTGTGGCAGATAGTTTTCTAGACACAGATCTCAAGGGTAGACAAAACGAAGCTCCAGACCTCAGTTAGCCTCCATTCTCATCTTAACTAGAAAATAACACGATTAGGAAAGACAGCATGAAATGCCATTTTGCGTCTCCCATGGTGCTTTACAGAAAATAGAAAACAGGTGTGTGTGAGGGATCTGTAATAAGTGGAAGAAGGAAGACAGGCTTGGAAAACCTTGCACTCCTGGGCGAAGAGAATAACAATTATGGGAGCAAACCAATAGTATCCTGATAAAAGGGACTTTCAGACTCTAGTCCTTTAGCATTTCATAAAATTCAGCTCCTTGGTAATTCGAAATGGAATGGATTACACAAAGTTTCCACTGTGCCATACCACATTTTGCTCACAGGGCAGAGGAATGCGTGGAGCACACTTTGGATTGTGACATTCAGCCAGGTGAGCCCAGATCACTCTGTGGTTCACGGCCATTCAGTCTGGAGCTCCACTGGTGGTTAGAAGGCTTGGCTTTGCTCTTTGGTCTTAGAACAGCAGGAGGTAACCATGTGGTCAGAGTTACTGCAGGAGGCTGGGGGAGGCTCAGAGATGCCTAGCTAAGGAGTTTCACTTCTTTAAGACTTGTACTATTAAAACACATGTCCCTGAAGGACAGTTAGTAATTGGGCTATTAATATTTATTCAATCCTTACAGTAAATAAGGACCAGATATTTGCTTTCTTAAAAAAGGAATTTCAGGAGTTTTCAGTCTAATTACAAAAGTATGTTTTGTTCCTTGTTAGCAACTGGAAGCTATAAATTTATACACACACACACAGTCTTTCTTTCTGCTCACTCTGCTGCTCTGGGTAGAGTGCCATGGTGTCATCATATCTCACAGCAACCTCAAACACTTGGGCTTGAGCAATCCTTTTGCCACAGCCTCTTGAGTACCTGGGATGGTAGATACCCACCACAATGCCCGACTATTTTTAGAGACAGGATCTCACTCTTGCTCAGGCTGGTCTCCAACTCCTGAGCTCAAGCAATCCACCCGCCTTGGCCTCCCAGAGTGCTGGGATTACAGGCATGAGCCACCGCGCCCTGGCCACACACAGTCTTTCTCAAAAGCAATTTTTGAGAACTGTGGAGAAACTTAGAAGGAGCTGGCAAAGGCACTGGCCTGGAAGTTCAAGAGTCCTGGGTTCTAGTTTTGAGTGCAATAAGGTAACTGGCTGTACTTAAATGAGGGAAATAATTTCTCAGTCCCCAGTTTTCACATCTGTAAACTAAGAAGGCTTAGGTACCCTTTCCATCTGCTTTGTTCAAGTGTTTATTAAATAATCATCTACCACATGCCTACCTCTTTCATGCAGTATTTTGAACAACAACCTTGCATGATAAGTCTGTTTTGTACTACCACAACAGAATGCCTGAAACTGGGTAATTTACAAAGAACAGAAACGGATTTTCTCCCAGTTTTGGAGGCAGGGGAGTCTAAATTCAAGGTGGTATCTGGTGGGGGCCTTCTGACTGCAACCTCTAGAGGGGAGGATTGCTTGTCCTCACCTGCGAGAAGTCAGAAGGTCAAGAGGCCCTGTGACAGCCCTTCATAATGGCATTATTAACCCATCTGTAAGGATGTAGCTGTCATGACCGAAACAGCTCCCCAAAAGCCTCTCTTTCAAAACTGTAGCAGTGAGGATTAAGTTTCCAATACATGAATTGGGGCAGAGGGAGGACACATTCAGACCATAGCAGATAGTTACATTTGAAAATATAACAGAACCTCGTTGCCTACTTGACCCTTTCGCCTAAGATTGCTGTGGGACTTACCAATGGGGTAATCTCTTTATGTTTTGCATTTCTGAGGTGAACAAGTTAAAAATTAAGTCTTACCTAGGGAAGGTATCTGAGTTTCATTAAATGGACATTCAAAAGATTGCGTTCAAACAAAGAGGGCCTTTGTCTTCTTTCCAGCTGCGCCTCAATGCTCGACTGTGGAGAAATGTGATCTGAAAGTAAGAGTGCGTGCAGATCTCGCCCAACCCTGACGAACTCCCAAGTCACACTTGTAACCCTGGACAAAGAAAACTATCCACCCATTCCCCTGCTGCAGAGGAGCCACCTTAATGACCACCCATAATTAGGTTAGGGGTAAAGAGCTGTCCCCTGGTCATCTAATCCGTAGACTGGCCACTGAACTAAAATGTAGCCTGGCCAATAAATCTTAGCCCAAACAGGCCAGAATGCCTGTTTGAGGAATAAAAATTGAGAAACACAGAAAAAGTAGGCCATTTGGTAGCCAGGGGAGTATGAAGACAGAGAAGACACTGTATGTGAGTTGGGTCTTTATAGTGAAATTCAGGGACTCCTACTCCAAGGACCCCAGACATGTCTTGGGTTCCAAATCATTTTCTACTTCCTGTTCCATTTTCCACAGGGATTGTTCTATCATGATTCTTGCTCTTGGATTTCTGAAAGATGATCTTTCTAAAGAATATATATATAGTCTCTACACGAAAGATAAAACACTAACGTAGTCTAGTCTAGCAAGGGCGAGGGGAAAGGAGGGAGGGGGCGGGGGAGGAGGGAGAGTGATTGGCGGGATCTCACCTAATGTGCCCAATGTGAGGGTTCAGCACACCCCCTGGGTGAAGGGCTCAAATACAACTTGAACTTTACCCCAGAATTGAAAACAATGTAACCTAAGCATTTTTATCCTGCTATTAGAAATGAAAATAAATAAGTTATAAAAAAACTATATATACAGGGTTTATAAAAGCCGAAAAGTTTGTGTACAATTTAAAATAGTTGTAAATACTAATGTATTTAATGCATACTGATACATTAAATGTTTAAATTATTGGAATAGGTGACTCTTTGTTCTTTACAACCAAAAGAGCTGAACAAAACTCTGCGCAACTATTAGTTACACTTTATATTGTAATTCTACTCTGTCAAATAATGATGGAGTTAATAGGGATCTGGCACCTGGTCTGCCTATTCCAAGTCCCGATTTATAATTACTGTATTACACTGCCTGTCATCCTTTTGGCCTCTAAAATTCATTTAGAAGCAAAAGAATTCAATAGGACCTACCAAGAGACATCTCCTACCATGACCAATTCTAAGATTAATTCTATATTTTCTGAGGATGAATTTTAAGCATTTAGTTTTAATCCACTCATAACTTCTATACCACTAAGAAGCTAAATGTTTAAAAATGTGATGACACTATATGTAGAAATACGTGGTATTGATTATTTGTGGAAGCAACAAATTTTCTCACAATAGGGCAAGTGAGTTTCTCTTTAGACAAACCCTTCTGTTCACCTAATAAAAACTGGTCAATAAAGTTGAGCCAGAGGGTTTCTAGCCTATGACTTATTCAAGGCACTCAGCCTTATTGATTTTGCTTCCATCAGCAGTAATGAGTTCTGCATGCCTTAGAAAAGAACAAAGCATTCGGTTCTTTCCCTGATTCTGACTCTCAATGTCCCTAACCCATCCAGCTCATCTGATGCTTGGAGGAACCCTTCACATAATTACATTTAACGTTAGAATTTCCTTCATTGGCTCCTTAATTGCCCTCTAGTGCAAGTTAACCAATGACCCCAAAAGAGATCTCCAGTTGCTCTGGGAGGGTGATGAGCAATTCTCACCCTGCACTGCAGCCAACAAAAATGTTGTGCCATTTTACAAGCAGCAGAAGTCCCAAAAGGCCACACAGTTCCATGGCACAGTATATACAGAATAATAAAAAAAATTTTACAGCTCCAGAGAAGCCAACTAGTCCCAGTAGTGCCCCAAGGCAGGTAAAGCTGGTGTGTCCTCACTCAGCCTCACGCCTCAAGAGACTTAGACCTGAAATGCACGGTCTCCAGCATGAAAACAGGCCTGAATGTGGAGTGACCACATGCACCAGAGTCTGCCAGTGCGCATTTCTACCTCACTGTATCTTATCTTAGAAATCACGGGAGTTTTTTATTTGAAGCATGAAAGCCAAGTTACTTTAATGAGTGGAATGTTTTTGTATCATTGAAAAGCCAAAACATACATTCCACTGCCCACTGGGAAAAAGACAGGACACTGGCCCATGAAAGTCCAGTCAGGATGCCAGCCTCTGAACCCAACTCCCATCTTATCCACGTGCTCTTTGAAAATTTTCCCTGTTCCCTTTTTGGATACCACAAAGGTAGATGTACACGGGGATTTGTCAGGAAGTGCGAAACCTTCAGTGTAGGTTATCATCTCATTATAGATGGTTGGAATTGCAATTTAGAGAAGCTGCGTGTGGCAGCACCTACGAAATAAAGAACTGGGTTGGGGGAAGATAAGCTAAGTAATTTAAGGACTAATCCTCCCACTAATAATAATTTATAACATTTACTCACTTACTGAAATTGTAAAGTTTGTATAAATTTTCTTAACATAAGTTTGATGAAAATATTTCAGATTGTATATGAAACCAGCACATTGTACCCCATGATTGCATTAATGTACACAGCTATGATTTCATAAAAAATAAAAATAAAAATAAATTTTCTTGACATATATATCTGTTCACACTGACCACCAAACTACAAGCCTTATGTCTTAGGAGATACGTGGTATTCCCAAAATGGCATGTAGTAAAATTCCCAGAATGAAAATTCTTTGTCTTTTACGAAACATTCATCATTTTGCTTTTATATCTATCTCTATGTGTGTCTGTGTGTACACACATACACTCATACACATACACATATATCTATATTCCTAATACACACACGTGTAGTTTTTTTCCACACTGAATTCTAAGGTAATCACCACCCAAAATATAATTGCTTTCAGATTCTGTTCAGTTTCCTAAGATTTCTTGACCATACAAACATTAATCTAGTCCAGGAAATTACACTGGCTAGATGCCTTCATAAAACACTTACTGGATTTCAAAAGACATTTGTATTTGTGCAGGAAGAGAAAGATGTGATGTTTATGAAGCCTTTGTGAGAAGACAAAATACTTGAATGATTCAAAACTCCCTTTGTGGCTGGCAAGCGAGAAGGCATATGTATCCCAAATGTTGAAACCACCATACTACCTTATTCATATTCCTAACCCATGTGGAATCCACCAACAGTTCAGGAAGTTTGACCTAATCACTCATTTGATAGCATATTCTATTCCCATCCAGATACATGGGTGTTCATGAATCTTGAAGGTTTAGCTTTTTCCTAATGGCTTCAAGAGGATGATTTTATTCTGAGAAGCAAGCTGCCTCAGCTTCTCAATTCTATGACTTCCCTGAGAGGCAGACAAAAATATGCTTTTAATTTTATAAAAAAATTACCTACATTACGATTTTTATGGTTACAATGTCTTCATAGCCACAGACCACCTTTCCTTCCTTTGGGTAAAAAGCAACAAAACACACACAGAGATCATTTTCATCCGTCACAGAAAACTCTGCTTTCTCTCCATCCAAAAATGCCACCTTTGAGTTGCCAACAGTATTTTTCACAATCCCTCAAGCTCTCCTCGATCTTTATTCAAAGCTGACTTAACTCACCACAATTTAACTTGAGATTTGTGGAGGTCAGGCTCCGGGAGACTATGACTACAATAAATGGAGATATGGAGATAATTAGTTTTAAAGTACACTAAAGTGCGTATAAGTAAACTCATTAACTCTGTCAACTGCACTGGCCTAATCATTAGTTGACATGCTAAATAATATTATATTAATTACATTATTATATAGAATTCATCTGTTTAGAGCAGCACTGTCTAATAGAAATATAATATGACCCAGATGATCATTTAAATTTTCTTATAACCATATTGAAAAAATAAAAAGAAGCTGAAAATAAGTTTAATAATATATTTTATTTCACCCAATGTATCCACACTAGTATCATTTCAATGTGGGATTAGTGAGATATTTTGCACTCTTCTTTACAAAACCCATAGTGTGTCTTACCCCTACAACACTTCTCGTTATACTGAAGATCATTTCCAGTGTTCGGGTGCTGCAGGGGGGGTGGGCAGGGCAGAAGCAGAGGGTGCGGGGTATTAAAAGATCGGATGGAACTGTGTGATTACTCCCTCCTTTCCTAGCTTTTGATGTGCCAGTCAGGAGTGTAGATTAGCCAGTCTTTTATATCTATCACGTTTGTCTCTTTAGAGATTTTAAAACTAGTGTGAACAGTTTTAAAATGCTTTTAAGTTTGGTATTAATTTGTACCATTTTAATAAAATAAAATCAGTGCAGATTTGCTGTATTCTTTTCCCATTGCTATTATAACGGCCACAAACTTACTGGCTTAAAGCAACACATATTTGTTACCTTATGATTCAGGAGATCCAAAGTCTAAAATGGGTTGGCAGGGCTATATTCCTTCGGGATTCTCTTTAGAGGGGAGAATCCATTTTCTTATCTTTTCCAGCTTCTAGAAGTGGTGTGCATTCCTTGGCTCACAGCTGCTTCCTTCATCTTCAAAATAAAACCAGAAGCATAAAATCCTTAAATCTCTCTCTCTCTCTCTCTCTGTCTCTCTTGTGCACTCTCTGACCTCTCCTTCCATCACCCTATCTCCTACCTTTTCTCAGACTTTTCCACCTTCCTCCTAGAAGGACTCTTGTTATGACATTGAACCCACCTGGGTAATCCAAGATAATCTCCCTATATCAAGACTCTTAACTTAATCATATATGCAAACTCCCTTTTGCCATGTAAGGGAAACCTATTCACAGGTTCTGGAGATTAAGAGAACTTTGGAGAATCATTTGTTCTGTCTACCACAATTAAATATGCCCAGCTCAGATGTACAGGTGGAATTCTGTCACAACACATCTAGTTATGACATAGATTCACATGAGACAAAAACTATGTTTTAGATGAATCTTTATCTGTTTCAAGCAGTATTTCATAAAAATAAAAAGGTTGTATAATAAATATTAGACATGCTTGGCATTTGTTTTTAATAAGTGGATTTGGCAAATTCTAGAAGTAATTTAAGTATTAATGTATATGCTCTGATAACCTAGGGAATGCCAAGATAATAGCATGTGAACTGAGGCTGGAAAGAAGGACTTTTCCAGTGTGTATTCCAAATTTTTGAGATGCTTTTCCAAATTTGCCAATCTTCACACTTACTTCCAAGTAATTACTGCCAACATCTAGCATGGAGTATACTTTCTCACAAAGATGTAATAAAGGCTTTCATAGAAATCCTGCTCTTTGCTAAATATATATCATGAAGTAGAAACCATCTTCAAACAAATCAACAAATATTTAGTAGGAATATAATGAGGAAGAAACTGCACCCCATTCAGAATACTCCATAACTTAAATTATAAATGTGACTTCTTAAGAATAATAACTTCTTTTACAATTTCCTTTCATTAGCAAATTAGTAGAGGCAAACTGGTAATTAGATTTACAAAGTGTTCATTGATTCCACTAGAACGTCACCGTTTTGATGTTATCTCTTCAATTTAACCTTTTTCTGGGGTTCTACCAGTATGATAAAAGAGAATATTGAGGCAATAATTATGATGTGAAAACATGTGTTCCTGAACTGCCTAGATCAACATCTGCACCTTTCACGTGTGCTCAGGCTCTAAGTCTCTTGTCCATGGGAGATGCACAAATGCACCTCAACTTATGATGCGGTTACGTTCTGATAAATCAGTCACAAGTTGAAAATGCATTTGGCTCGGCGCCTGTGGCTCAATGGGCTAAGGCGCCAGCCACGTACACCTGAGCTGGCGGGTTCAAATCCAGCCCGGGCCGCCAAACAACAACGGCTGCAACCAAAAAAATGGGCCGGGCGTTGTGGCGGGTACCTGTAGTCCCAGCTACTTGGGAGGCGGAGGCAGGAGACTCGCTTGAGCCCAGGAATTGGAGGTTGCTGTGAGCTGTGGCAGCACTCTATCCAGGGTGACAGCTTGAGGCTCTGTCTCAAAAAAAAAAAAAGAAAATGCATTTAACATACGTAACATACAGAACGTCACACCTTTGCCTAACCATCCTTAAATATGCCCAGGACACGTCCATTAGCTGGCAAAATCATCTAACACAAAGCCTATTTTATAATACAGTGGGATCTCATGTAATTTATGGAATACTATACTGAAAGTGAGCAACAGAATGGTTGTCTGGGTACTTGGGTATTCAAGTATGGTTTCTCCTGAAAAGGTATTACTTTCTCATCATCATAAAGTCTAAAAATAGTGTGGAGCCATCATAAGCCGGGGACTGTCTACAGTAGTTCTAACAAAGTATCATAGATCGGGTGGCTTAAGCGGCAGATACTTATTTCTCACAGTTCTGGATGCTGGAAGTCTGAAGTCAGGATACCAGCCTGGTTGGGTTCTGGCAAGGGCCCTCTTCCTGGCTTGCAGAGGGCCACCTTCTCGCTGTGTCCTCACAGCGGGAGAGAGAGAGAAGTGGGGTGTGGAGAGGATACAAGCTATCTGGTGTCTCTTCTAAGAGCACGAATCCCTTGAGTGAGGGCCACACCTCATGGCCTCATCTAAACTTATCTCCCAAAGGCCCCATCTCCAAATACTATGACATTGGGGGTTAAGCCTTCAAAACATGAGTTTTGCAGGAACACAATTCAGTCCATAGCAGGGAATACACAAGATCCAGACAAAGAAGAGCCTCAGGTGATATACCTCACCCGGGAAAGTAATCATATAGTCATCCTCTAGCTCTCCAAGTGGCTTCTTCCAGATGCCCCCAGGCTATGGACAAAGAATAAATGTGATTACTACTGAAAAGTCACTTCTCAGGATCCCTAATTGTGGTTTCAATGTGCAACCCCCACAGGGCATTTTCTACCAAAAACTGAAACTTTGCATCTGAGCAATTACATTCTTAAAATGATGTCTAAGGAGACCAAGTTTTCCTGAGTGGCATTTCTAAGGAGAAACAGAATGCCAAGCTAGGAAGAAAACCTTCTTGCCTAATCTAACTTTTCTTTTTTTTTTTTCCGGAGACAGAGTCTCACTCAGACACCCTGGGGTTGAGTGCCATGGTGTCATAGTTCACAGCAACCTCAAACTCTTAGACTGAAGTGATTTTCTTGCCTCTGCGTCCCAAATAGCTGGGACTACAGGCACCCACAACCAAATCCCAGCTAGTTTTTTAGAGATGGGGTCTCACTGTTGCTCAGGCTGGTCTCGAACTCCTGAGCTCAGGCAATCTACCCACCTCGGTCTCCCAGAGTGCTAGGATCCTCTTTTAAAATCTTGCTTTTTAAAAATATTTTCACTTTACTTGATATAGAAATAAGGAGAGTGAAGAGGTTTTAAAAGCTGGGAGATTCACTTACTGATTCCTGAACTGAAATACCACTGCGTTCAAAAGAGAAGTGGATGATGAGCACCCATGACAATCATTTTCATAAAAACTCAGTTTCAGAGAGACACTTAATTTCATTCACCATTTGTCTAAAGAAAAAGTATAATCATCGATTGCAGTGATAATCAGAAAGATTGTCAAAAAGTAACTGTTCTTTATTCTGGGGAAATGAAGTGTAATTATAGATTTGTTGTGAATTTCAGTAAAGCATGATTTAATATTACAGCAAGTGTGCCATTAAAAATGTGGGTATTAACTTTCCAATAATTTCTAGAAATTGAAATGAAATCTGCTTGGCAATAACATGACATTTTGACACCAATGAAAATATTTTATGCCATTATGTAAGTGATAAAAATAAATGTTTTATAAAAATTTATCCAGAAGGACCTATAACTAGGAAAAACAATCATAATTAACAAGATTTCATGAAATGGGCAGCAGCCAAAGACAACATTTATACCAGCTGAAGGTGATGAGGTCATTTCTGGTCTTAAGTTCATAAGATCTGACCACCTGTAGAGATTTTTCTTAAAAGCACTTTAAAAAATTAATTTTCCAAATATGAACAGGCCGAGAGAGTCTTCCCTTTTTACACGATTATCTATTGTGCCAAAGTAATAGAATCAAATGCACACTTCAGCTTTTTAAGCAGCTGTGGTGCAGGAATAAATGTGTAAACTCCTCCAGCACAAGCTGGAAAAAAGAATGAGCCTACTATTTTTTGAATGGATTATGGATCCTAGATTTTGTTTCCAGGATAGAGTGTCCAAAGAAACCAAATTAAGAAGAGGGTTGTGAAATTATCCAGTGGATGAGGAATCATCTTGACAATTCAACTGGCTGATACAAACAAAGCTGTGTAGGCAGGTAACCATGCCTCTTGCTGCATTAGCTATGTAGAGTCCACAGCAATACTGGAGATATTATTTTCAGCTTTTTTTTTTTTTGAAGGCAGGATCTTGTTCTTTTGCCTGGAGGAGAGTACAGTGGCATCACCATAGATTACTGCAACTTCAAACTCCTGGGCTCAAATGATCCTCCTGCTTCAACATCCTGAGTAGCTGAGACTATAGGTTGCACCACCACACTCAGCTTATTTTTCTATCTTTCTGTAGAAAGTGGTCTTGCTATGTTGCCCAGCCTGATATCAAGCTCTTCCCTCCTCAGCCTCCCAAATTGCTGGGATTATAAGCCACCCTACCTGGCTTCTTTTCATATTTTGAACTGAGATCATTATAGCATGAGAACATAAACTGTAGCAGAAGAAGAACTTCTTCAGAAGAAGAACCAATTTTATCAACTGTGTGTATACATGCACACTATTTTTTAATATGAACATCACTGATCTCTAAATTCATAAGGTCTGATAAAACTTTAAAGTCAAATAATAATAATAGTAATAATAGAAAACATCTCATTAACTAAAATATTTAAATGTATATTTTGACATACTTTAAAATGTAATTTTGACATACATTTCCAAGTATGAGCAAATAATTTTTTTTTGTTTTAGTGTGTCATATTGTCTTTTTCCTTTTTTTTTTTTTTTTTTTTAGACAGAGTCTCACTCTGTCACCCTTGGTAGAGTGCTGTGTCGTCACAGCTCACAGCAACCTCAAACTCTTGGGCTTAAGCGATTCTCTTGCTTCAGCCTCCCAAGTAGCTGGGACTATCGACACCCGCCACAACGCCCAGCTATTTTTTGTTGCAATTGTCATTGTTGTTTTAGCTGGCCGGGGCTGGGTTCAAACCTGCCAACATCGGTGTATGTGGCTGGTGCCGTAACCACTGTGCTACAGGAGCCAAGCCCCATATTGTCGTTTTTAATAAACTTTATTATTTAGAACAGTTTTAGGTTCACAAAACTGAGTAAAATTGAGTAAAAAATATATAAACCCTGTTCTCCACACACAGCCTTCCCTGTATCAGTATTATACAAACCTGCGTTTACACAGCTTTGTCACCCCAAATCCAGAGTTTACGTTAGGGTTCACTCTTGGTATTGTGCATTCTATGGGCTTGGACAAATGTATAATGACATGTAGTCACCATTACAGTAGCATAAAAAAATAGTTTCACTGCCCTAAAATTTCTCTGTGCTCCACCTCCTCCTTCCATCCTCCTTAACCCCTGGCAACAAATACTCTACATTTTTGCCTTTTCCAGAATTTCCTACAGTGGGGACCACACCATCTGCAGCCTTCCCAGATCGTCTTCTTTCACGTAGCGTTTAAGCCTTGTCCGTGTTTTTTCAGGACTTGATAGCTCATTTCTTTTCAGTGCTGAATAACATTCTGTTGTAAGGATATGCCACAGTTTCTTTATCCTTTCACCTAGTGAATGGCATCTTGATCACTTCCAAGTTTGACAATTATGAACAAAGCTGCTGTGCTGAGGCGGAAGGAGCGCATGAGCCCAGTAGATTCAGGTGGCTCTGACCTATGACGCCAGGGCCATTCTAGCCTGGGCAAGAGAATGATAAATAAATAAAAAGAAAAAGGGTGGAAAGGCAGCCTTTTGAATGGGATCTATTTTTATTTTGAGACAGAGTCTCACTTTGTCACCCTCGCAGAGTGCTGTGGCGTCCCAGCTCACAGCAACCTCACACTCTTGGGCCCAGGTGATTCTCTTACCTCAGCCTCCCAAGCCGCCACCACGCCCGTCTATTTTTAAGGACCGGGTCTCGCTCTTGCTGGGACTGGTCTCGAAATCCTGAGCTCAAGCGACCCAGCCGCCTGGGTCTCGCAGAGTGCTGGGACTGCAGGCTGAGCCACCGCGCCAGGCCTTTAATGGGATTTCGCTCGGCCCTTCTCCCGTAAATCTGGGCTCTGGCGACAGCCAGCGGCCTCCGAGGGAGCAGCTGAGCGCGGAGGCCCGCAGGGCCGGGGGCAGGAGGTTTAGCCGCCGCCCGCTCGCGCTGGGGCCTGCGGCAGCCTGGTCTCCGGGCGCCGCCGTGAGGGTGGCTCGGACCCGGCGGTAGCTCCACTGCGGAGTTCGCGCCGAGCCAGGCCAGCTCTGCCGGGCAGGTGCTGCAAGTGCTGCCGCAGTGTTCCTGGGTGGGGCCGCGGCCACCTCGGAGCCGGACCCCCATCTCAGCGGTGCTAACAGCGAACTCGGAGGAGCCCAGCTTCAAGTGGGGGCTGAGGTCGAGGGGCTACGGAGGCTGTTTGTGCCAGCGTTGGACAGACCCGAGACCGACCTGCTCGAGCCGTCTGGAGAGGTGCGTGGCCTGCATCAGTAAGTCCCGCGCCGAGGACCGTGCGCTGGTGGTGCACTGTCATGCAGGAGTCGGTCGGAGTGTCGCTGTGGTGACTGCTTTTTGATGAAGACCAATCTAGTTACGTTTGAAGAAGGTATCTGTAGACTGTCAAAACAGAAGCTAAGATGAAGGGTTTGAGCCGCAACTGAAATTATACCAGACAATGGGTTATGAAGTGGATACCTCTAGTGCAATTTAATAAGCAATATCGTTTACAAATGGTTACAGAGAAGTATCCAGAGCTGCAGAATATACCTTAAGAACTCTTTGCTGTTGACCCAACCACCACTTTGGGAGGATCAAAAGATAAGGTTCTCTACAAATGTAGGAAGTGCAGGAGATCCTTATTTCAAAGTTCTAGTATTTTGGATCATAATGAAGGAAGTGGGCCTGAAGCCTTTGTCCACAAGAGAATGACACTACCTCTCATGGTTAACATAGGGCATCAGCTTCAGTGTACATCTTATTTCATTGAGCCTTTTCAGCGGACGAAATCCGCTTTGTTGGGAGTGATGGACAGACAGCTTCTTTGCCCAAAATATAGTGCCAAGTTGGGTTCCTTCAACTGGTATGGTGAACAGTGCTCCTGTGGGAGATGGATAACACCTGCTTTTCAAATACATTAGAATAGAGTGGATGAAAATTAAAGTGCTGCCAGTTTGGGAGTCACAAACAAGAACAATATGAACTTGTAACATTTGGTATCCTGGGAAGAAAGTTGCTGATGATGGCCCTTGTTAGGCCATCAACATTTCATTTGAAAAGTGAGAAAATAAAATCACTTGATGTAACATGGAAATTATGCTTGCTTAGCTTAATTACATTCATGGTATAAGTAAGGAAATAGCTTTTTAATCATGTAAATTTATTTGATATTAAAATATTTTGTAATGCAGATTTAAAAAATGAATAAAGCTGCAATAAATGTCTGCATGCAAGTTTTTGTGTGGATCTAAGTTTTCCACTCATGTAAACACCTAGGCGTATTAGCCGGATGTCACATGGTAAAGGCACACTTAGTTTTGTAAGAAACTGCCAAGTTGTTTTCCAAGGTGGCTGTACCAGCTCACATTCCTACCAGCAGTAAGTGAGAGCTCCTCCTATTTCACATACTCACCAGCGTTTGCTGTCAGGGCCTTGGATTTGGGCTCTTATGATAAGTGTGTGATGGCATCTCATTCTTGTTTTATTTTGCAATTTCCTAACGTCATATAATTTTGAGCATCTCTTCACATGCTTATTTGCCATCTGTATCTCTACTTTGATGAGGTATCTGTTCAATTCTTTTGGCCATTTTTTAAATCAGGTTATTCCTTTTCTTACTGTTGAGCTTTGTGTGTTCTTTGTCTATTTTGGATAGTAGTCCTTTATCAAATATGTCTTTAGCAAATATTTTTCTCTGTGTCTTAGTCTTTTAAGGGTAATGGTCAACCTTTGGAGGGAGGATGAAGCTTTGTGGAGACAAAAAACATTTCAAAAGAATTCTATGGGCGGCACCTGTGGCTCAAAGGAGTAGGGCACTGGCCCCATATACCGGAGGTGGCGGATTCAAACTTGGCCCCGGCCAAAAACTGCAAAAGAATTCTATGATTGTAAAGATTTAGAACCACTCTTGAAGCTGCATGGTTAACATGATTTACGTTAGATTCACACATTATTTCATTATCTACTGTGAAACCTGTTAGAATCAAAATGGAGTTACTAATGTTTAAAAACAAGACAAAAGCCCTGAAAATAGAATGAGAGAAGGTTATGAAGAGAGAGTTCTCCTGATAACAAAAACTATCACAAAAGCCTCTGCAAAACCACAATAGTGCACAAAGCCCATTGCAAAATTACCCAAAAAGTACTTTTGCAAGGTAGTTTCTTTGGCCTAGCAACTGCCTATCTGGCCTTGGGGCGGTGTCACTCTTATTATTCATCTTTGTAGCCAAGGATAATCATTTTGAAACAATTATGCAATCCTCTTCATTTTGCCTTTAAAAATCTTTTTCTTCCTTTACCTCCCACACCCCTGGAATATGCACATGGATTAACAGGGCATGCATATTCCCATCGCAATGCCCTATTCCTGAATAAACATTTTCTTTTAGAGGGACTCTCTCTGTTTATTATTTACACTGGTGTTACTAAACCATGGTGGGATTTAACTGGGATCCCTACAAAATCCCCTTATATTAAGAGAGACTTGGAATTCAGCAAAGGCTGATACCACTTCTGGATCTCAGGAGGAAAGCCAGCTCCAGCCTGTGGTTCCTGTTAAAATGCAAGCCAGGCTTAGGTGAGACAAGAAATTCTTGTATACTAAAGTCTTCTTACTGGAAGAAAGGAGGTATTATCTCTTAAGCTGAAAGAGGCTTGGACCAAAGCCTTCTTAAGAGTAAAAATATTCCTTATTACAGCATGTTATTAGACTCTGTTGATTCTGAGAAAAATTCATCCTCACTAAGAAGATGAAATCATAATGGCTGACTGAGCACTTGATCCCACCACCAATACCACACAAACCCACTAGCAATGGTGGAACCAAATACCTGTGAAAGAATCCATTTAAAATATCTCTGATACATGAACACATGACTGCAGCATACTAGAAAATGAGAATTCGCATATATCAACAAATGTTCTCTTGCCTACAATAGAAAGTGCTCTAGTTACCGTATTTTGCCATGTATAATGTGCTTCTGTGTGTAAGGCACACCTTTTTTGGCCCAAACTTTCAGAAAAAAATCTTTCATCTTAATTTTTTAATTTAAAATTTTATTTGTTTATATTTAGGTACTTGCCTTTTGCATTTAAAGGAATTTTAGTGTTTATTTTTTAACATATTTTAGTACAACAAATTTTATTGACCAAAAATATCAGCTAATTGTTAGCTCCTCCCTAAAATGTATGAAGAAGAGAAATACATTGCTCTCTGTTGGCTAAAAATGCTTTCATTGAAAGTTTATTGTTAACTTCCACAAAACTGATTATTGTATTCCAGGATATTACTTTGCATATAAATATCACTTTTGCTTTCTAGAGGTACACTTTTGATGCATAAGCCTAAGCCTAACCCTTTTAAATAAAATAATTAAAAACATTTATATAGACACAGAATGAGTACTACCTGTATATAATGTGTGTCCTTATTTTTCTGTCAAAAATTTGGGCAAAAAGTGTCCATAACATGTGACAAAATACAGTAGTTTAAGCTAAGAGGAATTTATTATACCATATCTAAGAGGTATCATAGTCACAGAAAGGTCTGAATATGATCAGCTTTGAGCTGAGCTTTCAAAAAAAGTCTCCTAAAGCCACATTGAACAACTGAGTTTGTGGCTCTGCCACTGTTAAGAAACTTCTGATCCTGCCACTGCCCAAGGACTCAGCTACTACAGCTGTGAGCTCCAAACCAGCAGCCATTGACAGCAGCAAAACTGAAGGAACTGTGTATAGAGAATTCCTGTAATTTTATGTTGCCTTGGTGTTCATTTTGAGTACAAGCTTAACTTTCTCATAGCAAAAGCCAGCCTCAGTCACTCCCAACAGTTTCTAGTTCTATGTCACAGCCAAATGGCTGCAGGTGGTGGTCAGTGCTAACAACTTAGACCTCTTTCCAGCCTAGCAGAATGGGCTCCTGCTGCTTCCTGTATATGGACATTTCAGGCATTTGCCTGTGAAGTTAAAGTGACCCATGTCTTATTTCCTCACACACACTGCTAGTTACCTACCAAATGCTTCTCTCTTTCAGCCTGACTCTTCATTCTTGTCTTGTGTCACCTGGGGACATAAGACTGCCTTCCTGATTCACTACTGCTTCCTTGCCTGGGATTTGACAGTAAAAATCTTTGAATTTGTTTTCTACTGGAAAAGAAGGTCTCTTTTGGAAGTGTAACCTCCCTAGACATCAAATCAGCCAGCACCTTGATCTTGGACTTTTCAGTCTCCAGACAGTGAGAAATACACTTTTGCAGTTTATAAGCCACTAATCTATGTTATCACGTTATAGCAGCCCAAATAATCTAAGACATTCATCCTCCCAACCACATGCAAAGTAGGTATTTTTATTATGCTTACTCGCTAAACAGGGGAATCAAAATCAGAAAGGTGAAGTGGTTTGGTCATGTATTGAATTTCTGCAGTTTTCCCTGGAACACCAAGAAGGTCAGTGAGGGGTTCAGAGATAGAGTGTGTGGGGGGATGTGTTGGGGGAGTTGTCTGTAAGAAGGAGAGGCGGACAGTCCAGGGATTGGAAAGGCTTCATTAGCAGAGAAAAGAGAAAAAGAGCAGGGTGGAGTCTGACCATTGAGTCAGACTGGTTGAGTAAGGTTTATAAAAAGTGCATGTATCTCTCAATATCAGGAAGACAATTTTTCTAACTACTGCAGCACAGCAAAAAATTAAATGAGAAAAAAATCTTAAAGCTCAGCTTAAAGTTCAGCTGATGTAAAAAAAGAACATAGTAAAATTTGTTAATATATATTTTTTCAAATCTTTGCAAACTAGTTATAGAAGAAAATTTGCACAAATATCATCAGAATGTTGAAACATTCACCTTAGTCAAAAACAATTCATGTTGTCCACTATCAAATGCTTCTCTGCAAAAAGAAATCAATTTAAACGTTCAAGAAAGCAAGTGTCAACAACTATAGATTATGTAGCTGTCTACTTTTTTGTTTTGAGACAAGAGTCTCAAACTGTTGCCCTGGGTAGAGTGCCATTGCCTCACAGCTCACAGTAACCTCAAACTCTTGGGCTGAAGCGATTCTCTTGCCTCAGCCTCCTAAGTAGCTGGGACTGCAGGCGCCCGCCGCAACGCCTGATTATTATTATTATTTTTTTCACTTTTGGCCGGGGCCGGGTTTGGACCCGCCACCTCCGGTATATGAGGTCGGCGCCCTACTCCTTTGAGCCCACCTACTTTTTAATTCAAACAGCGTCCGCAAACTTTGAATTAAAACCCATGGTAGACGCTCCGCCTCCGCGTTCCCAGTCCCACTGCCTGGCCTGCGCCAGAGGGCGTTTGAGGCGCATGCGCGTGGGATAGGGCGGCAAGATGGCGGCGCCCAGCTTACCCACGCCAATGTACGGGCACGTGGGCCGCGGCCGCTTTCGTGATGTGTACGAGCCCGCGGAAGACACGTTCTTGCTGCTGGATGCGCTCGAGGCAGCGGCGGCCGACCTGGCCGGGTGCGAGGGGGGCGAGGGCCCCGGCGGGAGAGGGCTTGGGTGTCCTGCAGAGCGGCCGCAGGATGCCAGGGGGAGGATCGCAGCCCTCAGCCCGAGGAGGCGGTGTCGGCCCACTTTGCAGTGGTTGACACCAGAGCGAAAGAAATGAGAATATACCGGCAGATGGAAGTAAAGACCGTGGCAGGGATATATCTCCTTTTGCCAAGGTGTTGCTCCGGGCCTGAGCTTAATGCCTGCTTGGCTTGCCAGGTGTATCTGTTCCTGTCGGCTGTTAATCTGAAGAACACATTCCCCTAAAAGCAGCGATAGTAAAACAAGTTCGGAAGCAAAATATTCCGGAAACATTGCTGCTTAATATTACTACAGTTGTTAGTATTAAAAGCCACATGCATTATTTGATTAACTTGGCACTTACAAAGCATCCTTCAGCAACCAAAGGGCACAAAAAGGAAAGAAGGTTGTATCTGTAGCGACAGCTGTTAACCACTTTTGGCTACCGAGAACTTGTTAAGCAACTGAGGGACTGAATTTTTCATTTAATTGTGAGAAATTTAAATAGTTACATACATCTAGCAGGCTATAGAATCTATCTAGGACCTTATAAACATTAAAGTTGATTTGTTGAAGTGTTTGCCATAAATTTAAAACTAACAAAAAAATGAACACCTACATATTTTTTTAAAAAAGATATTTGAGTCTTTGGGTTTATTTAAATAAGATTTGAACTGGCTTTTCCCAGACTGAAACAGGTGTCAAATTTCAAAGATCTGTATTGTATTTATGCCTTCTTAAATTTGATGATATTTTTCCCCTAATAAAATGCTTCAACTCTTATTAAACTAGTTTTTCACTGTAGACGGTGGAACTCTGGGATTTACTGGAATATAGAGTGGAACAATACTGTTTTATAACTTGTCTTTTATTCTCAAGATATCCCGGAAACATTTACAAGCACGAGTTGCTTTGTGAAGTATGCTGTAAAAAGAGCTGATTTTGTTATAAAGTCTTGGTTGGATATTTCTAGTCTTGGAATTCTAATTATTTATGAGACCATGATAGTTACTTTCAAAGAGAAGCCCCCTGGTATAATACAGCCTTCTCAGAAAGGTTAGTCAGATGTGTGGACTGGTTCCTTTGCTTGTTGTTGGGTAGTTTGAGAATTTAAGATCTAGACAGTTGTGTAAATGCCATCATACTGAGCTTTGGAATGGAGATAATTGGTGCTTTTGATAAGGCAAGGAAATAACTGAAAGATACAGTAGGATGAAGACTATTATATTTAACAACATTCTAAGATTATTATTAGCATTCTAAAATCAGATACTCTGATATTTCCTTAAATAGTATATACAAACATGGAATTTCTTTGCTGCTCTAAATCTATTAACAGTAAGACAGGGGACCCTTTTTTCCTAGGATATGATGTTTGATTTATGAATGTTAGTTACTTAAAAATTATAGAATACAATAAGTACATGTTGTAATGATACAAACCATATCATTTTAGGAACTGGTAACCAGGAGCTCCATTTGGGAAGGGTGATATCTTTAATACTAGTATTTCCAATCCTATGTTAACATTATTCCATACTTTTTATGTAATGTTTTCCTGAAATTCCTTGAAAACCACTTATGGTAATATATAACTATTTTGTGAACTTAAAATATATTACACACCCAAAATATTAGCAATTTGGGGTTATAAAATATTAAGCATAAAGTACATGTTAGAAATTATTTGTACATTCCTTATGTATTTGTAGGTGGGTGATGAGGATGGAGAAATATACTTTATAACTAGCATGAGAGTTGTTTTCTGTGAAGTGTATTTTAATTCTACTATGCTAATCTTTTACTTATTTATTATTTTTTTTTTTTTTAGAGTAGAAATATGCCTTGAAGTAGGGTCAGGATCTGGTGTAGTATCTGCATTCCTAGCCACTATGATAGGTCCTCAGGCTTTGTACATGTAAGTATATTATATTTATCCAGATCTTCCACTGAAAAATGCTCTATGATTGCTTGAATGAAATAATTTTGTAAGAAGACAACATGTATTTGATAGTATTATACTTAAGTATTGTAAAAGCCAAGACTGCAAATTATGCTTCCCTAAAAATTATAACTTCATGTTCAAAACTGCTCCATCATACTATAATATATAATTATAAAAGCAGCATGATTTTAGATCTTCTCTAAATTTGGTTCTTTTTTAGGTAAATTATTTGATTATCAGAAAAAAAAGTTACTTAAATTTCTTTCTAAAAATTGGAAAATATAGAAAAATACAAAGAAGAAAAATTACCAGTAAATTTTAATCACATGTGATCCAAGTGTATGCCCTTCATTTTTGTTCTTTGCCTATGTTTTCAATTTAATATTGTCTTATGATCATTTTCCTAATAAAAATTCCTTTTGAATTTTATTTTTGGTGGCTACATAGTATTCCTTCACGAGATATATCATAATAAATTCCTTCAGATATGTATGTTTATATGTGTATTCTTCTATTCTTGGACAATATATTAATATAATCGTCTTTCTTATAACAAATCTTTGTTCTTTTTCTTTGCTGTTAAAGCATTCTAATTTTGTTTTGTAAATCTGCTCTATATAGAATTAATTGAAAATTCCTTGAAATGTCCAGTAACAGATTTGCTTCATGGACATAGGGCCTAGTTTTATTCTTTTTCTGTTTATAGGTGCACTGATATCAACCCTGAGGCAGCAGCTTGTACCCTGGAGACAGCACATTGTAACAAAGTCCACATTCAGCCAGTAATTACAGATTTGGTGAGTTGTTAATTTTTGTCCAGTAATAATTTTCTTTTCAAATAAGTTGAAATCAAGATCTTTTTGGTCAGAGAAACTTAAGTAATTGACTTTTAACCCACTGAACAGTATATCCTATACAAAGTAAACTCTTGATTGATAGAACCCAATTTCTCCACAATTCAAAAGGAATTTGATATTGTGGGTTGTGTATGTCCGGCATCTTATGATCAGAAGTGATCCCAATTCAAACTGACTTAAATAAAAGTTGGTAACTTCAGACATAGCTGCCTCCAGAAATTGAATTGAACTTCTCTATCTGATAACTCTATTCCTAGTCTTTCCCTTCATACTAAGATGTTTGCATGTCTGTATCTTACTTCTCAGCAACTCCCCAAGGAAAGAAACTTTCCTATCAGTTACTTTAGCAGAAGCCCCAGAATGAGTATTGTTTGGGTCAATTTAGTTCATATGCATAATTCTCCATCTCTGGCTGTGGCTTAGGAAGATTAGAATATGGTGTTGATGGGCTTCTACCTGGATAATAGTCCCATCCCAGGAACTAGGTTAGGATAACCTACCCAAGCCACTTGGATTGAGAGTGACAGGAGTTGTGCTCTCTGAACAAAAATCAGAGATGTAAAATGAGAAGAAAAGGCGAATGTGTCCTGGGCAGGTAAAAACAACTGTAGAAGCATTATTTTATTTTAAAGTGTTAACATCATGCATTTTCAAGTTACCGTTGTTATAGTGTTTTAGATGATGTTGGTAAAATGTGGATAATTTTAAATTTGTAGACTTTTTTTAGCTGTAAATGTGAAATGCCTTTTTTGAAGCAAAAATAATAATAGCATGCACCAGGTAAACATAAGAGACACAAAATTGTTTCAGTGTTTCTTGCCCAATGTCATCTCACATTTATCAGAGTAAGTAATGTCCCACCTTTTACATTTGCAAATGATTTCACAGCTTCGGAAATTAACCCAAAGACATAAAAAGTTCTTTTCCAGTTACTAGAAGTTGTATTGCTAATGAAAACCAGAGTATTAAGAAAAGTACGTAAGTAATTTATAGGAGATCAATGTAGTGACTTTTAAATTTTTAAAAAATTTCTCTTATGTCCCCTTAATTAGTATTAAATGTATGCATTTGTAGAAAAGTAAATTATAAGAAACAACTCAGAATGTCTGTTTTTTTTAAACTCGTGTGGAAAGTGAAGTGAATTACCTTTTTGAAAGTTATATAGCTTGTAAAATAATAAATCCAGAATATAAGCCCAGATCTTCAGTCTCCAAATCAGAAGTCTCACACTTGTGTTAGGACACAACTGGTGGTTGTCTATGCCAGAATCAGTTCTTCGGTAGTTGAAGTTGACCCTCGTGATACTAAATATCAACTCTTGGCAAAGAAATAAGCAAGAGAAAGGCACAAGCATAGATATTATGGTCAGTTAACAAACTCTTTACATTTATCTGTATTCAGAACACTTGGCATAAATTATCACAACTATCAGATAAAATAAAATCATTGTTTTGGATATCTGAGATTACCTATTTAAAAAGTAGTGTTTTCATTATATTTCACTTTTACTTTTAGAAGAATCTTTTGCTAAATTATGTTGTGTAGTAATTATATACCTAAAACATGCTGAATGTAATTTTACCTTTTATTGACTCAGAATCATTAATATGAATGTTGATTATTATGTGTTATATACAAGGTAGACAGAAGTGCTATTGCACACAAACTTTATGTCCCCCCTGTATAGTGATAACGAAGGCCTTTTCAGACATTCCTTAAATTCAGCTGTAGTCTGCAGTAATTTTGCATTTCAGTTTTCTCTTTTTTATTTATTTATTTATTTGAGACAGAGTCTCACTGTGTCACCCTGGGTAGAGTGCCCTAGCATCTCAGCTCACAGCAACCTCAAACTCATGAGCTTAAGCCATTCTCTTACCTCAGTGTCCTAAATAGCTGGGACTACAGGCGCCCACTACAATGCCTGGCTATTTTTTGGTTGCAGTTGTTATTGTTGTTTAGCAGGCCTAAATCCTCAAACCCGCCAGCCTTGGTGTATGTGGCTGGTGCCCTACTCACTGAGCTATGGGCACTGAGCCTTTATTTTCTCTTTATATTTTTACTTGCTTTTTGTTGTACATTTCACTGCAGTCTGTCAATAGAACCTCTTCTCTCCCTTTTCATTGCACTTTGTGCTAGAACAGCAACAATCAATTTAGTTGACTTGTATTTAAACAAAGAGTTAAGGTTTAAATTAACTCTGAATAAGTGTCTCTCATTTAAGTAAAGTCTCTCAATAAAGTCTAGGTTTTTTGCTCTCTGATTTACAACTTCTTATCACAGGCCTTTTTTGCTTAGTTCTTAATGCTTGAATAAATTCCAGGACCGTGAGACTACTCAAAAGCTGAATAGGGGTGGGTGAGGAATGCTCATACTTACATCCAGTTCATAGTGACTTTCTTTTTCAGTTCCATTTTCTCTTTAACTCCAAGACTTTCTTTTTTTTTTCTTAATTTAGTCAGTTTTTCCCTTTATTTAAAACCCAGGACTAAAATGATTATTACTATATAGTACCTCAGGGGCCATAATAAACAGTTACAACGCAAATTCTTTTTTTATTTTCCTTGCTCAACATTTCTGGAAAATTAAATTTTGGTGTTCTTTTTTACAGTTTGAGAAAATTAATTTCTTTATGGAACTAAAAAAAAATGGTTTTGGCTATTTCAAATGTATTTCCCCCTCAGCATTATAACTGGGGAGGACACAATTAGTCATCTTTTGTCCTGCAGGCAAGGTTACATTGGAATTACTTCCCCCAAATGGTTAGCTTTTCTATTTTTACTTGAGTAAAGAAGTTACCTTTGTAAGCCTCTCTTCAGAGGTAGTTACGTTTCTCTTACAAATGTGTGATGAATAAGTTTACTAGGGTGAGAAAAATGGGATTGCTTATAGAAATGTGGATACAATGGAAATTCTAAGGCATTGTTTTACGTGTAAGCAGCCCAGTTATCTGCATAGTACTCAGATGGTATGACTAGTTATTAAATAACTTTGAATCATATAATGTGAAAGTTACTGACTCTTTAATTCTCTTTCAGTTATTATGATCACATTAAGATGAAGGTCTCAGTTTGGCTTCTTTTGCAGTTTTTTTTTGGCTGGGGCCAGGTTTGAACCTCAGTAGACCTGCACCCTACTCCTTTGAGCCTTAGGCGCCACCTTCAGTTTGGCGCTTTCAGTACCTTTAGTAAAGAGCAGGCATGGGTTACACTAAGACTGGCAACAGTAACTGTAACTTAGTAACATTTTTTTGGTTTTATTTTATTCTTTTTTTTTCCTAAATATAAATGTCATTTGGTTTTATTGCAAAGAATTTGGGAAGTACAGAAAAGCACAGAAATACAAAGAAGTAAGACAGTGAAAATGATCTGTAATCTTGTATAAAGCCTGGCTAACTTCCTGGTGAACTAAGAGTGTACACATTTCTAATGTTTTTGGCATATTATACTACTAATGTTTTGAGGCAAGACAATGACAGTATGCATTTATTCTTATAATCATTTCTATCTCCCAAAAATAACACTGATTTTTCATGTATAGTAGTAATGTCAAGTCTCCCTCTGCAGTTAATTTATTTAACAAGAAAAAGGTACATTTAAGAATAGTATCTAATAATAATGGTAGGTATCTTGCAGAGATGGGAGAAAATGTGAAAATGTTAATGAAATAACTGAAGGTTTAGACACTGCCTTGAGATGCTTCAATATCCCATCTCAAAATATAGGCACAGAATTCATAGGTAAGAATCAGAACAAAGTGGTAATTGAAATTATTTTGTGGGTAAGAACTCATCCAGATAATAGTGTTTTTACTTTACTGTGTCTAAAAAGGCATATTATGACAAAATCAAACACAATTTTTAAAATATTTATTTAATTCAATCAGAAACCACTTTAAATAGCACTTTGCCCTAAATGTACTTTCTTTAAAAAGACATTTTCTAGTTCCATAGAAAATCATACCCAGTTTAAAGAATTTCAAAATGCCAAACTATTCCTATTTCCAGTGCCTCTTTCTAATACTTTTTTTAACTTTTAAGTATTTTATTTTTAAAATGTATTTTTTCTACTGTAGAATCATTCCAGTATTTTCCACTTTTTCTTTCTTAGATATCTAGTACTCTCGGCCAATACACTTTTAAGTAACTGAAGTAGAAAATAAAAATCCATCTTCTAATGTTTTCTGTTGTTCAGATATGTTTTCTGTCATCTCATAAAACATTTCTCCAAGGACAAAAAAGTGCCTTTTAAAAATTGTTTTTCTCTTATAGAAGATGAATAAATGTTTCAGTTAGTGGATACTATGTATAGCTGTAAAGTTATGTTCAAATCTATGCAGAATATATGCTATACATTTAGAACTTGCCTCCTTTTTAGTTCATTTTCTTTCTTTTTTTTTTCCTCTTGCCTCAGCTCCCGAGTAGCTGGAACTATAATCATCCACTACAACGCCTGGCTATTTTTTTGTTGCAGTTTGGCTGGGGTCAGGTTTGAACTCCCCACCCTGGATATATGGGGCCAGTGCCCTACTCACTGAGCCACAGGCGCTGCTCCTTAGTTCATTTTCTAAAAGTGAACCCAGAGTGTAAATATCTGTACTGTTAAAGAACAGAGGTTTTGTTGAATATCTCATGTTTATACTGATGGTTTAATTTTCTTATTTTTAGTGAAGCACATTTAATCTTTATCTGAATGAAAATGTAGAAATATTTATCTCCACTTCTGTCTATAAGTATAGCCCTCTAATGCATTTTTTTCTAAAAACAGAGAATATTTTAAAAAATTGATTTGTGGCTCGGCGCCTGTGGCTCAACGGGCTAAGGCGCCAGCCAAGTACACCTGAGCTGGCCGGTTCAAATCCAGCCTGGGCCCGCCAAACAACAGTGACGGCTGCAACCAAAAAATGGCCGGGCATTGTGGCGGGCGCCTGTAGTCCCAGCTACTTGGGAGGCGAAGGCAGGAGACTTGCTTGAGCCCAGGAATTGGAGGTTGCTGTGAGCTGTGATGTCACAGCACTCTATCCAGGGTGACAGCTTGAGGCTCTGTCTCAAAAAAAAAAAAAAAAAATTAAGAATGGAAAAAATTGATTTGTTAATTATTTAATTCAAAGTGCAGCTTTGAATTAAAGCTGTTGTTGGATACATTTAGGTCAAAGGCTTGCTACCAAGATTGAAGGAAAAAGTGGATCTTCTGGTGTTTAATCCCCCATATGTAGTGACTCCCCCTGAAGAGGTAAGTTATCGCACAAAATTCAGTTATTAAATATTTTTGGATATTTTGTTTCTAAAATCAAATGAACTTCATCATCATCGTGTGACATTGGTCAGCTGCTGCAAACACAAATTGTTTGATTTTATTCCATCATCGGTAGTTGGGTACTATTGGTCGACACAGGAAAGGAACCTAAAAGTTAAGGAAATACAAACTGTTCCCATGTCTATCCAAGTCAGGCCATGGTGTTTAGATTCACATATTTGTATATGAGGTCAGACAATTAAGTTCATGAGCTCACCCTAGAAAAGTGGGACACACCTCACCACTGAATGTCGCTGTGGTCACAGTAAGCCCCTTGCGGTGAAGGCTGTGTTAACCAGTTTGACGAAAATATTTCAAATGGTACAGCACATTGTACCCCATGATTGCATTAATGTGCACAGCTATGATTTAATAAAAAACAAACCCAAAAAATTAAAAAACAAAGTAAGCCACTTGGGAAGCTCCGCACTGACGCCAGTGCCTCGTCTACTCTTCAGAGCAATTTTGGAAGTCTTCCTGGAATGGCCGCCAGGGCTGTAGTTGTATTATCCCTGAATGTCCTGAATGTCATCAGAATATCTTCCTTTCAATATTACCTTTATTATCAGGTAAAGAAAAAAGTCACTGGGGGCCAGGTAAGGTACGTAAGGTGAGTAGGGAAGGTGTTCTGTTCTGACACAGTTATTTATTGGCTAAGAACTGCCAGTGCCCTGTGAGCTGGTGCACTGGCAAGAGCCACGAGCTGTTTGTCAGTATTTTTAGTTAAGATTTTCCTGTGTCTCTTTCAGTGCTTACTTGGTCTGATTTTGACACACAGTTTGATGAATTTTTGCCATGTTTTTCATCATTTGTGCTTGTTACTAGCCACCCTGACCTCTAGTCATCAGTGAGGTTTTCTCTCCCCTCACAAAAACATTAAATCAATTTGTACACTGCCATCGTCTTCACAACTTGGACTGACACGTCTCTGATTTTACTTCCACTCTTGGGAAATTTAACAAGAAATTTGCAAATGTTTGTTTGTTGCTCTAATGTTCATACAACGGCACATAAAATACACAACAGCAATAATGTATGCCACTCAGCGAGACAACACAGACTAGTGGGCAGACTAGTGAATGAAACGAGGATATTCTGAAAACCCGGTGACTCGAATAGACTTCCTTTCTCTCCCATTCTGTTGCCTAGGCTGTGCACTTCTGAGCATTATGGCTCCCCAGACATAAGAGGTAAGCAATGCCTTGGGCTTTTTTTGCATTTTCAACAAGGAGAACTAATTTAATAATTCCTGTGAGCTGAGCAATTAACAAGAGAGCAGGACCAAAATACAATACAACGAAGGTGTCTTGGGGCTTAAAAACATGTTGTATACACTAAAACATTAAGAAAGGAATTAAAAGAGAATGTGATCACTGTCAAAACCTTAGTCAGTGGTCTGCAAACCTAATGAAAGAAATAACTTCAGTGCACAGAACATGAAGATAAAAAGAAGAAAATCACAAAGGTAAAAGGTAAGACAGTTCGAGACCCAGGAGTCATAATATACAAATAATAGGAGTTTGTACTTTAAAAAAGTTGTTTGTGTGCTTACTGGTGTAGCCAGAAATGTGAAATAAGGTGCTGCTGGTTTGCACCTGTGGTCTCTGAAGAGTGGACAAAGCAGTCAGCCCAAGTAGAAGGCAAACAGAAGGCCACTAAACATGGCTTCTCTCCCGTGAAGACAGAGGCCTCCTTTCTGTGACCTGTAAGATAGAATGTGTCTGGTACCAGGCGAACTTCCTGGAGGGTCATCTCTAGTGGGAGAGGGTAAACATGGCTGAGTGTTCTTGGCAACTAATATCACAGAGGGACCCTGATCCTTCTTGGAGCAGATGGTCCAAGGCATAGGCCCGGCAGAGCCTGTCATCACCATGCACACCAGCACAGACAGTCTTACTGAAGAAACATCCAGAGAATGGGCTCCACCAAAACAAGACAGTAAATGGAGGAAGTCATGAGTTCCAGAAAAAGGGGGAGTTCAATCCAGAAGAAAAGCAAAGCAAAGCAAAGGGAGTGCCCGAAAAGAGAAGTTTCTAGAAGGAAAGTCTTGACAAGAAACAGGAACTGATAAATTTCCTAATATGATTAAACTTTGCAAAATTGTATTGAGAAGCTTATGACATAGTGAATGCCCTTCATAGCTAAATAAGATAAGATACTTTTCTACCATGAAATATTATCCAGCCATTAAAAGACTGAATTAGAACTGTACCAGGTGACATGAAGAGATTTCTTTCCATTGATGTAATTGAATGAGAAAAGCAAGATGCACATACGCGTGTGGAATTTAATACTGTCTTTGTAAAATGTGGACAAAGAGAAAACCTGTGTTTGTAGAAGGTAGTGGAGAGACAGATGAGGAAAACAGTAAAAGGAAAAAGTAAAGCTTTTATAAAGCAGGCATATGAACATACTCTCTTCTTTGTAAAATTATATATGCATATGGTTATAGCTATAAATGAATTAGTTTTAATGGGGACATATTTGCTATATTAAATGTATAAATAGCATGATGTATATAAGCTGAATGATGTACAAAAGCCAGAAAAGGAAATGCTAATAGAAAGGAAATGGTTATGTTGGGGTTAAAGTAATTTCTTGAGTGATTTCTTCAAAATATTCCTTAATTTTGAAAAAAAAAATAAACTCGTGGATTTTGTTTCAAGAGTATAATTAGGTTGGGGAGGTTGTGGTGGCTCACTCTTCCAATGCCAACATTCTGGGAGGCCGAGGAGGGTGGATTGCTTGAGGTCAGGAGTTTAAGACCAACCTGAGCTAGAGGAGATACCATCCCAAAAAATAGCCTGGTGTTGGCTTGGTGCCTGTAGCACAGTGGTTATGGTGCCAGCCACATACAATGAGGATGGCGGGAGCCTGTAGTCTCAGCTACTTTAGAGGCTGAGGCAAGAGAATTGCTTAAGCCCAATAGTTCGAGGTTGCTGTGAGTTGCGACGCCACGGCATTGTACCAAGGAGAACATAGTGAGACTGTCGCCAAAAAAATAAAATAGCCTGATGCTGTGGCGGGCACCTGTAGTCTCAGCTACTTGGGAGGTGAGGCAAGAGAATCATTTGAACTCAGGAGTTTGAGATTGCTGTGAGCTAGGAAGCCACAGCACTACATCAAGAGTCTCAAAGTGAGACTATGTCAAAAAAAGAAAAATAAGAAAGAAAGGAACATAAAAGAATATAATTAGGTTATTAGAGGAGAAATGCTTCATTGTACATAATGCATGGGTTCTTTAAAAAGGTCTGTGTTTCATACTTTAAATGTGTAGAAGAGAGCCAGATGAATTGAGACATTCTGAAATTTTGTCTGTGCAGTGATCTCTTATAATACAAGCACTTCTGATTCTTCTATATTAAGTGTGAAAGCTACTCTTGTCTCTCAGTTTAAGCATTGTATTCATAGTACCAAATATTAGTAAACCTTTACTGTGCGCAGGGCAGTGTTCTGAAAAGTTTAAATATACTTCGTTTACTCTTAACAGTGGATAAAAATATTATATCAGTTTTTGGGTGGCGCCTATGGTTCAGTGGTAGGGCACCAGTCCCATATCCTGAGGGTGGCAGGTTCGACCCCGGCACTGGCCAAACTGAAACAACAATAAAAATAGCTGGGCGTTGTGGTGGGCGCCTGTAGTCCCAGCTACTCGGGAGGCTGAGGCCAGAGAATCTCTTAAGCCCAAGAGTTTGAGGTTGCTGTGAGCTGTGACACCACGACACTCTACCGAGGGCAACAAAGTGAGACTGTCTCTTAAAAAATATAAAATATATTGGCCCGCCCCTGGGACCCCGGTTTCCGAAAGCAGGGAAAAGGTGCTGCTGCGCTGCGACCTCATCTCCACGCCTGACACCTGCCAAAACTTGTGATGCCAAGGCCACTGCGAGGGACGGAGAAGAGCCACGGTTGAACCCCAAGCTGAGCTGAGGGCTTGCGCTCTTCCGGTTTCCTGGACCTACCCCGACTTGAAGGTATTTTCCAAGTATGGAAAAGTTGTAAAGGTTACTATAATGAAAGATAAAGAAACGAGGAAGAGTAAAGGTGTTGCATTTATTTTATTTTTGGATAAAGACTGCACAAAACTGTACGAGGGCAATAAACAACAAACAGTTGTTTGGTAGAATGATAAAAAGCAAGCTTTGCTATTGACAATGGAAGAGCCACTGAGTTCATCCGAAGGTGAAACTACTTTGATAAATCTTAAGTGTTATGAATGTGGGGAAAGTGGACATTTAAGTTATGCCTGTCTTAAAAATATGATCGGAGAACGTGAACCTCCAAAGAAGAAAGAAAAAAAGAAAAAAAAATTCCTGAACCAGAGGAAGAAATTGCAGAAGTAGGAGAAAGTGAAGATGAAGGGGAAGATCCTGCTCTGGATAGCCTCAGTCAGGCCATCGCATTCCAGCAAGCCAAAATTGAAGAACAAAGAAAATGGAAACCCAGTTCTGGGGGCCCCTCAACGTCAGATGATTCAAGACGCCTGAGGATAAAGAAAAGCAGCTACTTCAGTGATTAACATTTTATTTTTTATGTAAATATAATTAAAATTTTAAAAATCTTGGAGCACAAAGTTCAGTTGGGGACTAAAGATGACTTTTAGTTAGAATTTCAGCATATGAATACTTAATAGTTTTCTACCATAAAATAGTTTATAAGGGCGGCACCTGTGGCTCATCGAGTAGGGCACCGGCCCCATATACTGAAGGTGGCGGGTTCAAACCCAGTCTCCGTCAAACTGCAAAACAGAAAAATAGCCGGGCGTTGTGGTAGGCACCTGTAGTCCCAGCTACTCTGAAGGCTGAGGCAAGAAAATTGCCTAAGCCCAGGAGTTGGAGGTTGCTGTGAGCAGTGTGGCCACGGCACTCTACCGAGGGCGATAAAGTGAGACTCTGTCTCTACAAAAAATAAAAATAAAAAAAATAAAATAGTTCGTAAGAAATTAAAACAATTTTAAAGTATCATGTTTCTATCTGGCTTTAGCACACTCATAAAAATCAAAGTTTGCTAGTAACCTTGAAAAGAGCTAATTTTAATAAAAATAAAGAAACTTAATACTATCATACTAATGCTGTTGTCAGCCCAAGAAAAAAGATTGTTATTAAAAGGTGAGAAGTCCATTAGAAAAAGCTTCATATATGTCTGACTAGTTTACATGAGGACTTTTGAAATAAATTTAATCTTTAAAACAAAACGTCACAAAG
>CAUYRH010086689.1:0-21583 GCA_963574655.1 Perodicticus potto | reverse complement strand
GAATCATTTTTTCCAAGTCTTGAAAGTAGGATGTTGGTATTTTAATAGGGATGGCAGTTGAATCGGTAAAGTGCTCTGGGAAGTATAGACATTTTCACAATGTTGATTCTTCCCAGCCATGAGCATGGCATGTTCTTCCATTTGTTAAAGTCCTCTGCTATTTCCTTTCTTAGGGTTTCATAATTTTCTTTATAGAGGTCCTTCACCTCTTTTGTTAGGTATATTCCTAAGTATTTCATTTTCTTTGGGGCTATGGTAAAGGGAGTTGTGTCCTTAATTAACCTCTCATCTTGACTGTTATTGGCGTATACAAAGGCAACAGACTTGTGGACATTGATTTTAAATCCTGAGACATTACTGCATTTTTTGATGACTTCCAAGAGTCTTGTGGTTGAGTCTTTGGGGTTCTCTAAGTATACAATCATATCGTCAGGAAAGAGGGAGAGTTTGACCTCCTCTGCTCCCATTTGGATGCCCTTTATTTCCTTGTCTTGCCTAATTGTATTGGCTAGAACTTCCAGCACTACGTTGAATAGTAATGGTGACAGAGGACGACCTTGTCTGGTTCCAGTTCCAAGAGGAAAAGCTTTTAGTTTTATTCCCTTCAGTAAAATATTAGCTGTGGGTTTGTCATAGATAGCTTCAATCAGTTTAAGAAATGTGCCACCTATACCTATACTCCTCAGTGTTCTAATTAGAAAAGGATGCTGGATTTTATCGAATGCTTTGTCTGCGTCTACTGAGAGGCTCACATAATCTTTGGTTTTGTTTCTGTTGATATGGTGAATAACGTTTATGGACTTGCGAATATTAAACCAGCCTTGCATCCCTGGGATGAAACCTACTTGATCATGATGTATGACTTTTTTGATGATAAGCTGTAATCTAATGGCCAGGATTTTGTTGAGAATTTTTGCATCTATATTCACTAGTGAAATTGGTCTGAAATTCTCCTTTTTAGTTGGGTCTTTACCTGGTTTTGGCATCAGGGTGATATTTGCTTCACAGTACGTATTGGGGAAGATTCCTTCCTCCTCAAATTTCTGCAGTACGGGAATAAGCTCTTCTTTGAAGGTTTGATAAAATTCTGGTGTGAAGACATCCGGACCAGGGAATGTTTTTGTTGGGAGATTTTTTATTGTTTCTTTGATCTCAGTGCTTGAAATTGGTCTGTTCAGGAGATCTATTTCATCTGGGCTAAGTCCCAGATAAAAATCCCTCTTATAATTGTGTCCCACCCCCAAGAGGTGTGCCATAGTGACCCCCCCTTACCTTCCTCCTTGTATTAGCTCAGCTACTGCTTTCATATTAGAATTGAGTACACTGGATTCATGCTTCTCCATTATTGTGATGCTTTACTAAGAAGAATGTGTTCCACGTCCATCTTAATGCAAAAACATATAAAGTCTCCATCTATTTTAGTGGCTGAATAATATTCCATGGTATACATATACCACAGCTTGTTGAGCCATTCCTGGTTTGGTGGATATTTGGGCTGTTTCTAATTTTGGCGATTGTAAATTGAGCTGTGATAAACAGTCTAGTACAAATGTCCTTATGATAAAAGGATTTTTTTCCTTCTAGATCAGTGGTTCTCAACCTTCCTAATGCCTCCTAATGCTATGATCCTTTAATATAGTTCCTCATGTTGTGGTGACCCCCCCCCAACCATACAATTATTTTCATTGCTACTTCATAACTGTAATCTTGCTACTGTTATGAATCATAATGTAAATATCTGATATGCAGAACATATTTTCATTATTACAAAGGGGTCATGACCCACAGGTTGAGAACCTCTGTTCTAGGTAGATGCCTAGTAATGGGATTGTAGGATCAAATGGAAGGTCTAATTTGAGTACTTTGAGGATTCTCTGTACTTCCTTCCAAAAAGGCTGTAAAATTAGTTTGCAGTCCCACCAGCAGTGTAAAAGTGTTCCATTCTTTCCACATCCACACCAGCATCTATAGCTTTGAGACTTTGTAACTGAATAGAAAACCATGAGATGAAACTAACTTCTTCTAGCCACCTCATCTTTGATAAATCAACAAGAATACACACTGGGGAGAAGAATCCCTATGCAATAAGTGGTGCTGGGAGAACTAGATAACCAATGTAAAAGACTGAAACTGGACCCGCACCTCTCATAACTTACAAAAATTGATCCAAGGCCTAGTGTGGTGGCTCACACCTGTAATCCTAGCACTCTGGGAGTCTGAGGTGGGAAGATTGCTTGAGCTCACGAGTTTGAGACCAGCCCGAGCAAGAGCAAGACCCCCAGTCTCTAAAAATAACCAGGTGTTGTGGCAGGTGCCTGTAGTCCCAGCTACGTGAGAGGCTAAGGCAAGAGAATGGGTTAAGTTCAAGAGTTTGAGGTGGCTGTAAGCTGTGATGCCACAGTACTCTACTGAGGGCAACAAAGTGAGACTCTGTCTCAAAAAAAAAAAAAAAGAAAGAAAGAAAAATTGATTCAAGATGGATAGAAGATTTAAATCCAAGGCATGAAACAATAAAAATCCTTGAAGAAAGTGTGCGGAAAATACTTAAAGATATCGGCCTGGGGAAAGATTTTATGAAGACTTCCGTGGCAATTGCATCAACAACAAAAATAAACAAATGAGACTTAAACTGAGAAGCTTCTGTACAGCTAAGGAAACAACCACCAAAGCAAACAGGCAACTTTCAGAATGGGAAAAGATATTTGCATATTATGAATGGGACAAAAATTGTTAACTAGGACCTACAGAGAACTCAAATTAATCAACAAAAAAAGCCCCAATAATCCCATGTATCACTGGGCAAAAGACATGAATAGAACCCTCTCTAAGGACAAATGAATGGCTAACAAACATGAAAAAATGCTCATCATTCCTAATCATCAGAGAAATGTAAATCAAAACCACCCTGAGATATCATCTAACCCCAGTGAGAATGGCCCACATCACAAAGTCTCTCTCATTTTTTTTTTTTTTTTTAGATAGAGTCTCACTTTGTCATCCCCAGTAGAGTGCTGTGGTGTCAGAGCTCTCAGCAACCTCAAACTCCTGGGCTCAAGTGATCCTCATGCCTCTGTCTCCCATGTAGCTGGGACTACAGGTGCCTGCCACAACACCCGGCTAATTTTTTGATTTTTAGTAGAGATGGGGTCTCTGCTCAGACTGGTCTCCAACTCCTGAGCTCAAGCGATCTACCAGCCCCGGTCCCGCAAAGTGCTAGGATTACAAGCATGAGCCACCACACCTGGCCTGGCTTCTGACATTTCTTTTTGTTATTCAGGGGCTTTTTCTTCTTATCTCTTGTTAGTTTGTGCACCTAACTCATAAGGTAATAAGTGGTTCTCCTACAGGTGCTTTTTGCTTCATAAAAAGTTTCTTCATGCTGAGATGGAAGAGCAAGGAGAATGGAGGCATCCTTCTGACCGCAGCAGACATTGTTGTAAGTCTACCTCTAGGTGGTCAGAAAGGATTATTTCCCAAATTGGGGGTGAAGCGAACAGTATGGATGAAACCAGAGGACTCTAAGGAAAATAAGAATAAGGAATGGAGGGGACTGCCAGCAACTTCCCAGGCTCCATGAGCATGACATAACAACCACTCTTCCAGACGTTATCCTGAAATCTTGATCACAAATAATCACTTGAGCCTGACTGAATGGAATAAAGCGGTCCTCTCAGAATCTTTTCCCCACAAACTGGAAACACATATAAGATATTCCATGCTATTCTCTCTCCACAAAATCTCACTGGAAGGTGTGTGCATTTCCACATGAATATAGCATGTGAGGAGAGGGAGGGTGTTCTCACCGGGTGAAGAAGT
Organism: Perodicticus potto; assembly: GCA_963574655.1. Lineage (NCBI taxonomy): Eukaryota > Metazoa > Chordata > Mammalia > Primates > Lorisidae > Perodicticus > Perodicticus potto. The sequence continues at coordinate 17,767 of CAUYRH010086689.1, read as the reverse complement.
CAAATGTCACATCCCAGGGACTCCATAATGATGCTGATTGGCTATGCTAGATGCAATCCAAGAACCCAGAAAGCTTCAGAATAACAGGAATAAACAAGATACGGTAAGGTTACATGATGTACTGGTGGCACAATTTGAGGGACAGTGAAGTCAAGACTAAAACTCAAGTACCAAACTCTCATTCCTAGAGTTCTGTATGCCTTGGAGAGGGCTTCTGAAATGTTTCAAGGCAGCAGTCTCCAATCTTTTTGGCAACAGGGTCAGGTTTCATGGAAGACAATTTTTCTATGGATGGGGGCGGAGGAGGGTTTTTTTTTAAGACTTTGTCACCCTCGGTAGAGTGCCTTAGCATCATAGTTCACAGCAACCTCCAGCTCTCGGGCTTAGGCTCCCGAGTAGCTGGGACTACGGGTGCCCGCCACAATGTGCAGCTAATTTTTTGTTGCAGTTTGGCCAGGGCCAGGTTCAAACCTGCCACCCCTGGTTTATGGGGTCAGCGCCCCACTCATTGAGCCAAAGGTGCCACAGGAGGGGGATGGTTTTGATATGGGTCTGCAAGCAACTGATTCAGTATGGTCTCTGTGCAGTCAACTCTCTTAGCTAATGATAATCTGTATTTGCAGCCTCTCCCAGTGCGAGGCATTAGACTGTCATAAGGAGCACACAACCTCGACCCCTTGGCACACACAGTTTACAGTAGAGTCCGTGCTCTCATGAGCATCTAAGGCCGTTGCCAATCCGACAGGAGGCAGAGCTCAGGTGGCAGATGTGAGCTATGGGAAGTGGCTGCAAACACAGGTGAAGTACCACTGGCCACCGCCTGTGTACATCTGCTGTGCACCCCAGTCCGTAACAAGCCACAGACACATACCAGTCCCCCGCAGCCCTGGGGCTGGGGACTGTAGTTTTAAGGCATAATTACTTACAAGTTAAGGATGCAATAATTATGATAAATTACTTTCAAGAGGTGATACTCATCTCAACCTGGAAACATGCTGGTGTGGTAAACTGCAAAGCTACCAAGATCTAAAAATTCTTAGTTGCCATTTACTGAGCAACTGCAGCGTTTTCCTCTGTTGGGTGATTTACAGCTGTGAGCACATCTAATCCTCACAATAACCCTGTATTGTAATTATTGTGGTCATTTTACAGAGGAGGACACACTGACTCAGAGAACTGAAATAATCTGTCCAGCTAGTTAGTATGTGGTGAACTGAGACTCAAAGCTCACTTCCTTTATTCTACAACAGGAACCCAGCGTACAGAATGCAGGGAAGAGGGATACACATTTCCATGTGAAAGGAATTTAGAAACTCAGCTTCCATCTGGCAGACAGTGTTATTATTATTTTTTTAAAGTTATTTTTGTATTACTAAACTTCATCTTCTCAGAAGGAAGACGAGGCAACAATGGAGAAAACTAAACACAATGGCCCAGGGGAGGAAGTACCTCTCTGGCATACACGCTCTGAAAGCCTCAGCCCCTGAGAGTGGCTCATTTTGACCAGGAAAGCGCTCCCCACACCTTGCCGCCATTAATTATCATCAGATTCCTAGAGGTCTGTTCCCACAGGAATATGGGCATTTCTGCCCTGCATGTCATTTCTGATGGGACAGTATGAAATACCATTAATGTGGAGCCAAGATCGATACCAGGCTCATGGGACCCACCGTCAAGGGGGCTGTGCAGGCAGGGAGGCAGCTCCTCTGAGGAAATGCCTATTTTTACTGACCCTCCTTTAAATCATTTTAACAAGCTTCCCCTCCCCTCCCACACCAACAGTCCCTGTTCCTTTGTTTTTTTACAGGCACTTTTCTTGTTTCCCCTTCCCAAGGTCCCGTCTAATCTCAACTCTTTACCAACCGCACCTCTAAGACTCATCTTCTTTGTGACTCCAAAGGAGAGAGGGAATTATGGGGCTAAACAACACCTCTAGGTGCTGAAGACATCATTCTAATGGCTTATGAGAGCAGCTGGTCCAAACCCTGCCTCTGAGCAGCAGTGTGGCCTTGGGCAAATTCTCCTGCATGGACCCAAAACCCTTAAGAGGGAAAGGAGGAAGCTGGACAGTCCCCTCTCAGGTCCTTGACTCTGCCCCACCTGCCCACCCAGCCTTTCGTTTTAGGTCAGTTACTCTCTGTGGGGCATCAAGATTTGGAGACCTATTGAATAATCACAATGGCAGGGGCTTCTGTCAGAGCCCAGAGACAGAAAAGAAAAGAAGTGCTTCCTGGAGCTGATTTGGCCTCCTTTTTGATGTAGGGCACAAGGGAAGGTTTCTGGAAGGTTGTTTTGGGAGGTCCCTGGGAAGGTGGGCCACTCTGGTCCACCCTGCTCCCTCCTTCTGCATGGTTGTCCAAAGTGACCCCCTGCAGCTCCCTGGCGAGACACTTCTCCAAGGATTGTAGTGCTGGCCATAAAAACCAACCCTGGGAACCGAGAGGTCAGCCAGGCCTCTCGGTCTGCCGCACCAGCCAGATGGCCTGGTTGGTGAGAATGTGCCATACATTCTGACTTAACAGTATCTACAAAGTGAAGAGATTTTACTTAGTGGCCATTTACATCACTTCCAGCTATAATATACAAGATTCAAGTGCTGCAGGGTAGAAGATCAGCTAGTGTCCAAGTTGAATTCCAAAACACTTGATTTCTTATTATAGGAGAAAAAGACACTGACTGGTCCTAGTGTATCAGCATGAGGGATACTTGTTTATCTATGTGTCTTTTAATTAAAAAAAGATTTTCACTACACATACACACACGCCTTTACTGAATACACGGGGTAGGATGGGATACACTAATTCCAAAATCTCTCAATATGCTATAAATCCAAACTCACTTCACACTAGTTCCCAAACTCTGAGCTGTCAAGTTTGAAGGGGATCAGGGAATGCCACAGCATGTCCCATTACTTCCTGCCTTCATGGCAGGGACCCAGTGGGACAGGAGGGTGGGCTGCAGGCCACTTCATAACATATCAGCAATACTGTCCTTGGGCAACTCCCTGGTAACTCTGCCTGCTGCTTCTAGAAAGCAGAGGTAATAGTAAGCTGCCCACGTCATGAAACTTGAGTGTGACAGTACTCTGTAAACACTAAAAGTAAAACATACTGAAGTTACCACTGAATGTCAGGTTAGCCAGAAAACATGTCTGATACCACAGTCCTAATGGCTTCCTCCAAATGCTCTCTTTACTTCATCCTACCTGGAGCTATCACACAAGCTTTTCTCACAGCTAACACTCAAAATTCTCTGGCTACCGACACGCACGCACAAACACGCTGTTTTTTGAGACAAGGTCTTGCTCTGTCGCCTAGGGTAGAGTGCAACAGCATCATCACAGCTCACTACAACCTCAAACTCCGGGGCTCCAGTGATCTTCCTGCCTCTGCTTCCTGGGGCACTGGGACTATAGGTGCCTGCAATTACAGTCAGTTAATTTTTCTATTTTTTTATAGAGATGAGGTCTCACTCTTGCTCAGGTGGGTCTTCAATGCTAGCCTTAAGTGATCCTCTTGCTTCAGGCCTTCCAAAGTGCTAGGACTACAGGTGTGAGCCCAGCCAAGGTTACTTACACATGAACCTCTCCTCCTGGACCCAGCTGTAACTCCCACCACCTGCTAAGGTTTCTGGACACCCCATGCAGAGGGCTTGTTTCACCTTCTGAACTCTAAGGCTCTGGGGACAGTCATTTGGCACTTCATCACATGCTACCTGTGACTGTTACTTCACTTTTGAATTGGTGCGACTCAGACCCCCCCCACTTTATGGGGGAGTTCTATGGCTGGTTGTTTAGAAAAAAGTAAATTCTCCCGTATGAATGGATACTTTAAAAAAACTGAGCTAGGCCCTATGGCCAGTCCACAAACCCTGTTTCAATAAATACATACCAGCATGGTTCTCTTGACAAAGGTTTTATGAAAAAACTCAGAGCAGTTCAATATGGGATTTAAGGCTTAACAAATCTCATGTTAAATCTCTTTTTCCACCTAGCTAGCTCAGCCTGTTTTGGAATTAATGGTGGCCAACAAAACAAAATAAAACAAAAACAAAACACAACACCCTTTTTGATGCTTTCTCTTGTTAGAAATGAATTGATGGGAGTAAGAAGACAGAATATCAAGAAATAGGCCAACAAAGTGTGTGACTGGTGGGGGCTGGGAGAGGGCAGAGATTGGAAAGCCTTGCCGCTTCTCAGTCAGAGGCAAGGCAGAAAGTGGCCATCCTACTTAGAATCCTTCTTTGCTGCGGAGGCCCACACAGGGAAGATGGCAGGCACACCCACACCTCTTTTCTGGTGTGGGCATAAAACCTGTGGGCATCTCCTCACCCTAAAGCTTAGGCCCGCTTTGGGGTCCCTGTCCCTCTAAACCTTTACTCTTATGTTCTGATCTAGTCTGACCCTGAGATCTGGGTCCAATCACAGAGTGACTAGCACAGGTTCTGTGCTCACACTGTTACCTAAAGTGAGACCTTTATGAGGAGTTGGGGTCCACTGTGATTTCAGGACAGGTATTGGGAAGGAATGGTTTTCTTTCCTATCAGTCCAAATCCAATCAGCAGCTCAGACCCCCAGTTTTCCCATCATGCCATGAGCTGATACACCTGAGGAGAGTGGGTAGACATGTATGGACACAGATCCTGCCCACGCCAGGACCAGAGATGGGGATTTCTGACTGCTGATATTTCCAAGATCAAAAATCAAGTTCCCTAATAACCTAAGTGCCTACCTAAAGCCTGCTCAAATTTAACTCAAATACTATTAAGCCAAAAACCACAGCAGGGTTAGGGTAGAATTGTCTGGATCACTAAACTGTTTTTTTGAACTCTCCCCACCACCATAAAGGAACTAGCTTTGAGAATTTATTAATGAAGTGAATTTCAACCATCTAGTTCCTCAGATATTTATCTACTATCTACTGCCAAGCTGCTGGCTAAATGCTGAGGCTAAAACACTGGCTACTGGCTGACTTTTGGCTCTAGATAGAATGAAAATGTTTATGTTACTCAACGTTTTGGATCACTAGTGCAAAAAGCCCTGCTAATGTTATCTGATGATACACTTAGCTAGGAAGCTAACTTACCCAGGCCTGGAAGCTCTGACCACCTCACTTGTTTTAGAATCTGAATATGCAAGAATTCTTTGGGGCAAGCCCTCACAAGGAGGCCTCCTGCAGGGAGGGTCTCTATCTTGAGCCTCTTCAGCCAAAGGCAGTGTGGTCTGTATACCTTCCAGAAAGTTCTATGAACCAAAACAGACCACAAGACAAAGAAGTTGAGAAGCTCTAGTCAAGAACAAGAGCTTTAACTCACTCTATGGTATCCTTATTTTTAGAATAAGAAAATTAATCAGACTGCCCAATCTATAACCCAGGAAGGCTGTGAGGCATGGGTAATAAAAGTTAAGGCATTTGGGGTTTTACAAAGTACTGTGTCATTGCTCAACAAAATTCCAGACACTCATTGCCTAAGAGGCTGGAGACAGTAGCCTTCGTACTTTCTCATTCCCACTCTCCTAGGTCTCTGCATCACCACAAAGAAAATTTCATTGCTAGCAAATACAGAGGAGTCAAAGACACAGTACACACAAATGACACTTACTCTTTGCTGGTTGTTTTTTTCTCCTACTAATACTTTTTGTTGTTCTCTTCAGAATAAAGGGCAATGGGACCTGAACCCATTTATTATGTGGACATTATCAAGGACACAATCTTCTTGGTATAAAAGAATTATGGGTCTCTGAAGGTGAACAATTTGCTCCCTACATCCTAGAAGACTGGATCCTATTGGAACAAAAATAAATGTTCGGACTAATTCCTGTCCACATGACCTTTAATGATTTTTAGCTACTTTCAAAACATCATTCCAAAAAAAAAAAAAAAATCAATAAACAATCATACTAAGTTAAACATTAAGAGGCAAAAAATGGTTGAGCAGTAGGGAAAGTCTGGTTATAAAAATTATATTAAAAGCTACATATCATAATAATTCTAGCATAGGCTTTCAAACAAGACTCAATTTTTAAAAATGAATCAAAATGCAATAAATGGCCCAGTGGCCCTCCTCACACTGGCCCACTGCCCCTCCCCACACTCTCGACCAACCCCCTTCGTGAGAATATCTTGTTTTGAGCAGGGGCCACCTTTATTTATGTATTTTGACCCACAAACTCACAGGAAAGGAAGCAACAAGATCTACATGCTCAGCAACAAATAGCATGGACAAAGCTCGTGACAGTTAAGACAGGGCCTCACCAGCTTTGGGAGATCCCTGCTGTCGAACAGAGGGCAAGGAAGAGAATACTCTTGACTCCATTCTCTCTCAGGCTCAAAGAGGCAGTTCTGTCTGTGGGCAACGTACAACCGAAGCCCCTCGCTTGCTAGTAAGTCAGAGGTGTGGGGCTGGTCTGCACACAGACCTTTGTGGATGGCAAGCTACGGGGTGGAGATCAAGTTAAAAAATAAGGCTTCTGGTGGCCTTGCCAAGCACCAGCATCATATTTTCCTGGTGATGTCAGTGCAGATGTAGGCTCTGTCCCTGGGCGGCGGCTGCTGGCTATGGCACCGCCTGCATGCTGGGAGAATACAGCATCCATTCTCAAGCCAAAGCGAGACAAAACCTGCTGGGTCAGTCACAGTGACTGGTTTAAGCTTCTTTGGTTTAAGGTGCATAAACAAAAGTCAGATCAGAGAGGGCCGCTGCAGGTCTGGGAAACTGAATGAGGATAAAATTTTCACTGCAGGCTGACAACTTCCCTGCCCAAAAAGTCAGGGTGAATTCGTCAGAAGCTTCGTTCCTAAGGAGACGACAAAACACCAGCCTCTCCCTCTACCCCCAAAATAAAAAGCATGCAGGAAATGTCAGAGACTACTGAATTCAATTCTTGCCATCTTAAGATGACAGCTCAAACTTTCCAGAGAATCAAGACAAATTTAGAAAATATTCCATTATCTTGTGTGGGATACAGGTTCATCTTGGAGCCAGAGTCCAACTCTGGCCCTTTAAATTCCAGCACCATGCCCTGTTTAACAGGGACAGTAGCCAAGAACTTTGTGACCAAAGGCAGTAACCTCAGAAATTACCAAAATGACGTTGCTTTATTACAGGTCAAGAACATCACCTAGACTCAGAATGTAACACTGGGGCTTTCCCCATAAGCATTCCATTATCAAGAGTCTCCTCAAAAATTCCAATCATTAATCGCAGATTTCAACAGGAGACAAGCCTGATGCAAAGCACTCCATAACTGCCCCCTCTTACCAGTCTCTCTCCCGAGAGGACCTCCAGCAGCTTGATTAGCATCCGTCCATCTCGAAGGTCAGTGTACAGGTCTGTGATGCGGCAGGACACTCGGGCAAGGTGGGAATTGACCCACTTAGTGAAGGTCTTCTTCTGCACGGCTTCACGCTCATCTGCAAGCAGAGTAGAGCTCACTTTACCACCAACCACAGCAGCGGCAGTACCAGGTACGTGCCAGCAGGATCTGAGACTCCAGCCAAAGGAAGGTCAGCAAAACTAAACTCGGACGAAACTGCTACCTAGCTCCTCTTATCTGTGGTCATGTCTGAGAGTACGAGATGGTCAAAGACTAAGGATGTTCAATCTAACATTTTTTTACTTTTTGATGGGTTTACTGGGACATAAGTCAAGGAGCACACATACAGAGACTTGTACAGTCCTAAAACATGTGAGCTCCTAGGCGTATTGCTAGTAGAATATCCTTTGCTCTCTTTAATTTCCTGATGAAAAGGCAGCAGAAGCAGACTACAAGAGGATCCTTTGCAGTCCTGCCCAATACTACTTGGTAAAGCTTCCAACATACATGTTACAGCTATTACTTCTACAAAAGGTGAGTATGGGGAAGCCAAGAGCATATGAAAGGAGGTGGGGTAGAAAATCTTTGGCAATAGCAGAAAACTTATTTCCCTCACCTAACAAAGGACTAGGCAACACCTGACAAGATCAATCTACTCACGACCTTGATACACAATGACCCGTTCACCTGCTCAGTCTTACGTATTGTAAATCAGAGGTAATGGCAGGAAACATGGAAGAGTGCAAAGGCCAAGGGTTTCAACAAAAATGGGTTTAGACACTGGATTTAGTCTCCTCTCCTATATAACAAGAGGATAACTATCATCTCCAAACTCCCATTTGTTGAAAAGGCAACTGCTGACTTACAGTCAAGTCATCCTTGAAATATTATGAAGTTTTCCAAGGCCCAGTGATGAAGTTCTGTCTCACTCAGAGCATAAAAATCTCAATACATCTGCCCAGAACTGGACCATCACACCCCATACAAATAGAGCTTCTAAACTTCCTGCCTCTGCAGAATGTTCTAAATGCAGGCTGGGAAAGACCTATAACAGACAAGACCAAATGTCCTGGACCCAATCACTCACACTCCTGACTTTGTCCTCTACAGAGCCACCCTTCTGCCAATTACACACACCATTTCTAGTTCCACTAGCATGAATTTGTACCAAAAGAATTCAAGATTTGCTCCTACTGCAAATCCAAATCCACAAAGACATTTATATGTACATCTACACAAAAGGAGCAGACAGCCCAACAATTTCTTACATATCTCAAAACCACTGGGTGACAATTAAAAAGACACCCTTTGCTGATGGGGTATGTGCCCGGTGGCCCTAGGGTACTGGTTTCCTAGGCTGGCCAGAGGGATGACCATCAGCCCAGTATCCTGGAGGCTCTGCTGAGGCTTCCTCAACCCTACCCAGGGAAGGGAGCGAGGCAGATGCTGCACAAGCTTATGGCTGCCAACCTGGCAAGCAAGGCTGAGGGGCACCTGCCAAGAAGCCTGGCCACCTGCTGCAGGCAGCAGCTCCTCTAGGCACATCCTTTCCCTAAAGGAACAGCCTATCAGGGCAAAAAGAGGGCCCTTCCCCAGGGACAGAGGCCAACCAGAAACAAAGGAACAAAACCAATAGGACTGGGGGAAGGAGAAAAAGCGGTGAGGGGCAGGCTGCAGACTGAAAAAGGAGCTACACCAATAACATCATGATAGGTCTTCTCACAGAAAAGGCCACATGCATTATGAATCACACAATCATTGTGATGGACGGTAATTTTACCATAGTGACTCCAGGCGCTGTAATTTTTAGCTTAAAGTCGGCTGTTTTCAAAGAGTGGGGCTAGAGCAGGAGACATAAGGCACATTTCACAGATGGCCTCTAGCAATGGGGGCAATGTGACTCCTGATTCAAGTGTACTTAGGGTTAATAAACTTCTAAAAAAATTATAAAATCCTTTATGTGTTACACTGGAGATGGGAAATGTCTTTAATAAAGCCCTTGCTGGGTATCCTAGGCTGTTAATAAAGGGCTTAGGGCTCAAAATTACCTACCACACCCAGCAAGATCAAAATGAAAACATGCTTGGATTAAAGTATAATGCTTCTAAATAAATAAGCACAACATATGCCCCTGAGCCAACGATCACTCCTTGGATAAATTTCTCATTAAAGGGCACCCCTATCTTCTTTTAGGTGCTGAACTAACAGGTTCCTTTATAAGGAAACTGAGAATTTGCTTCAAATGATTTTAAATACACTCCCTCAGCCCCTTGTCCTACCTAAAGAGTTACAGCCCAGTCCCAACCTCCTCCCCACAGAGAGGTCAAGGGCAGGAGCAGAGAGACTGAGCTGAAACAAAACAGATCTGTACAAGGAGAGCTCCTCGGGCACCCAAAGTCCTCAGAAACTGAAGAGAGGAGAGAAAAGGAGGAAGTCTCTCCTGCTCCCCACAGTTTCAGAAGCAGGCCCCAGGTAGAGCAAGCTGCTGGAAAAATTGAGTAGGGTCTAACTTCCTCAGGCTCACATCACCACCCTGGAAAAGGCACAGAAGGTTCTGTCCTGGGACTGGACCAGAAACAACACCCTTCTAACACATGAGGGGCAGGAAATGGACTCAAGCGAGAGACACAAAGCCCAGCCAGCTAGTGGCCAACTAGCGTGTCCTCTTACAATGGAGCGCCTGGAGAACAACAAATACTTCTGAAGCCGGAAGGAGGCAGAGGGAGGGGGAGATCTACCCAGAGGACACCAGCCTCATCCTCTACTGTGTGTCCTTGGGGACTCCGTCCTTTGTTCTACCCTTCCTGGGAAGGCACCATGACATCAGCCCAGCACTCCCCACCCAGTGAGGCTGGGGTAGGTAGCCAGACATCTGAGGAGGAGCAGGAGGCTTTTGGCACAGACAACGAGAGACAGCCCAGGCGTGTTTCCAAGCTGGAGCTGCTGTCGCTGGGCCTGAGCTGCTCAAGGAGGTGGCAGGAGCAGCTGCAGGAAGCCAGCCAACTTCCAGCCCTGTGATCACTCCAGTGATGCGAAAAGGGAAATTTACAAGCTCCATGCTGGTTTGGTCATTTAGGCTAGAGGTTCTCTAGCAGTGGTGACACCGGGGGATGTATGGCAGCATCTACCGACACTTGATGGTCATGACTAGGGCAGGGGTGCCACTAAACATCCTACAGTATATAGGATGGCCCCCACAACAAAGAATGATCCAGCCCAAATGTCAGCAGTGCCAGGGCTGAGATACCTTGGTTTAAATGTTCTGGGCTTAAACAAAACATGTATACCCCCTAATATTCTAAGAAAAACAAACAACCATTCTGAGCTTGCACCAACTAGAGCTTGCATTTGCAGTGCCTCGGACGGCACTCCCCAGAGAGGGCACCAAGGTAGGGTATAGCTATACACACATTATTCTCTTTGTCTTGATCCTGATGGCCTGCAAGTCAGCTGGCTGGCAACAGACATGTCCTACCTCAGGCCCACTCATCCCACAAAGGGCATGCTGCAAGGCAGGGAGCAGGTGCTGCAGCAGGCCAGGGACATGAGGGCAGCCAGTCTGATTTGGTCTGACAGTGGGCACTTCCTATCCCCAGCCACTTCCATTCCCATTTACCTTTCCTGGGACTGTATTACTGTTATCAAGTCAAATCACGCCTGTACTTCCTCCCAAGAGAACCTGATGCTGGCCTGGGTATGTTCCCATCCAGCCCTGCCCAATGCTTGGCAGGTGGTACCTCCAAGGCACAGGTACCTTTGCCCCTGCTCCCTGTGCTTATCTCTCAGTTGTGTTTGCCTCCTCCCTGCCATTCATTATATTAGCATTACGTATAATAGGGACTCATCTAAAGGCTGTCCAGTATTGAATAAGAGGAAGAAAAGCGCACAAGAAAGTGCCCAGCTCACTGTAATTGCTCTGAATTAGTTTCATCTCCCTTTCTCCATTAAAGAAGCAGCCTCATTAATTCAACCCATTTGAGAAACTTACCAGGGAATCATGCAATCTCAGGGATAAGCAAGCCTTCAAAAGGCATCTAGACCAACTAACTTTCTTTCAAAATCTAAAAATCTCTTACTAACATCTAGGCCAGCTATATAAAAATCCTGGGGAGGGGGGAATTATGTGCGTGTTTAATAGTTGTATATGGAGAAAATGACTTGCTCTTTCTTTTTTATTAAAATAATAGTAGCACTGATTGATTACTTGCTACTGTCTCAGGCACCAATCTAAGTATAATCACCCCATGGTATCTGTGAGAGATTAGTTCCAGGACACCCTAGGAAACTAAAACCTGTAGATAACTTAAGTCCCTGAGACAGCATAAATGCTATATAAATAGTTGCTATGCTGCATTTAAAACTTTATAGTATTTATTGTTATATTTTTCAAATATTTTCAACCCATCGTTTGTTTGTTGAACATGCAGATGTGGAACCCACAGAGGAGGGCCGACTGCACTTTAAATCCTCACAATGCCCCATGAGGTAGGAACTGTTTAACTCTCCAAACAGGCCCGCTCCAGAGCTGGGCTTCTCAATCACTACACAGTAATGGCTCGTGTGCAACGTTATAAAAAACATGTGTCCATTTAGAATTACCTGTCATCTCATCATCCTAACCCATGTTTTGTGAAAGGGTCTGCTCTACCCCTGGGTAACTCCACTGGTTCGGATGGCACTTCCATCAAGACTAGATCTGTCTCTGTGGCCCACTGAGGCTTGTTCAACCATCAAACTACCCAGAATAAGTCTCTGCATCCCTTCAGGTAAAGGCCTTCAGGTTCTAAAACTCCTCATTGCCCCCTCTCTGCATGACTGCCCCATGAGATATGACACATGGGACCTAAGACCGTCCCTGAGCAGCCTGGACATCACTCAGCAATGCAACCAGGACTCAAGGCAGCCGCAGCACTGGCAGTCCAGAGACAGGAAAGGTAGGGACCAACTGAAGAAAGGGCAAACAGAGCCAGTAGCCCTCTGTGGGAGGAGCTTGATGAGGTGGGCTCTGTGGCAATGCAGGGGTGGCAATCAGGAAGAATGACTCCTAACTGCACTCTCACAGTAAGCTTCCCAGGATCACACATTCTACCAAAATGTCCCTGGAGACCTGGGAACCAGAGCAGCGCCAAGTACGAAGGCCCAGTCAGGTTAAGTCTTTAGTTCCACGGTCTCAAGAGATGTATTAGCCAACCAATGGTCAATGAAAACTATTGAGAAGTAGACAAGAAACCCACCCTTTAAGTGAGGGGAAACATTTATACAAGCCTCCGATCCCTGGAAGGAGTGAATTATAAATGAAATGCTAAAATGTACTCCCTCCTGCAAACAGAATTTTATAAGATGATGTGGCTGTAATAATATCATTATGCACCTGAAAAGCAATTCCTGTTTTTTCAAAACTCACCATATCCTCAATGTTAGGTGGGACAAAAGCGTTATCTCTAGTGAAGCCCAAGTCTCAGTGCGATTAAAGGCTGCTCGTGTCACCAGTAGGGGTAGGGAGTCCTTGGGTGCTGCTGTCTCTCCCATTTCTTGTCTACTTCTCCAGACAGGTAAGAGGGACTGAAGGCCAGAAGGATTAAGATGCAGAGCTATACCTTCTCCTCCATGGGCACGGATTCACCGGTTTTTGTTATTGGGTTTCTGATAAATCACATGAAATTTTCAGAAGATGTCTTAGAAAAAAGGGATGAGATATTTAGAACTGAGAAATACATCTGCTTAACGATTAAAACAAACGGATGTGAATATCCTTTTCGTCATCAGCATATTCTAAAAACACATCATCATCTGCTTTTTTTCTTTTTAGGGAATCATTATCAATATTGGAAGGCTGTGATGCTTCAATATCCATTTACTCTGGAGAATTTGCCATAACTGGAAAAATGAACATTGTGTTAGTGAGTCAAGTTACAGAATATGGAAACACTGATTTATTATTATTAATGGTCACTAATGAACAGAAGAGCATGTTATGGAAAGGACTGCATAGCATCTTTCTGCAGCACCCTCTGCAAAGAGTGTCAGCCACAATCTTATTCACCACATGCCACTGTTCTGGCTCTGGAAAGGAATGGGAGCCAGGGATGAAGGAAGGCTGAAGGCATGAACCATCTCTGGATAGAAAACAAGAGAAATATAGAAATGACCCTATTCATTATTCTCCCAAAGACTGAATTTACACCTGGCTTAAGAGAACTAACCTTTCTTCTACTTTTTCAAATAGGCTGAACCTGATGGTATAACCCAAGAATCTTTTCTGCCAGGTTCTTCAATTGTGTTGAGATAATAGCTTACACCCTAAGTCAGTGGTTCTCAACCTTCCTAATGCTGCAATGTATTTTCATTGTTAAAAAGGGGTTGCAACCCACAGGTTGAGAACCGCTGCCCTAAGTAAAAGACAAGCATTGTGCAATTTTTGCTTTGCAGACACAGGGCTAAGTTAGGTGCAGACTTGAGTTCAAAGGAGGAAAGAAAGGAGTTACAAAGAGGAAAGAGAAAATCAAAATGAGATGATGGAGCAATCATCCCCAAACTGGCAATTTAAAGCAATGATCCTGGTGGCTAGGTGACCACTCTGAAATTGAGAACATGAATAAGCTCCAATTTTACAAAGCACAGACTGTATGGAGAAATCTTTCTCTAAGATAAGGTCTTTTGCCTGCAGGGAACTACAAGTCTAGCTGGGCAAACAAAAGGAAAAGTTAAAAAATAATGAAAAGGAAGTATTACAAAGAAGTATAGAATCCGTTGCTAGAATGATTTTAATAATGTATTTTTGTGCATTTGGAAGAAAAGCTCACCACATGAGCTTTAGTTCCACAGGCTCAGAGATATATTAGCCAAGCAATGGTCAGTGAAAAGTGAGAAGCAGACAAGATGCCAGAATCAGGATGGTTTTAGGCCCCACCCACCATCAGTTTCTAAAGTCCCCCAGCCTAGTGCCTCTCCATTCTAATCCACCTTGAACATCATGACTATAGTCAAATTCCCCAAACAGAGGTTTTTCAAAGTTGCACCACACTATACCCAACTATCCAGAAGACAGTCTAAGTCTCTTAAGCCTAGTAGTCAAGGATCCTGAGCACCCTCTCCCCCAAGGCACTAGCTTCCTCTGGGAACTTCCCTGATAACCATCTTTGGGTTCTAACACAACAGGTCTCATGTATTGTGCTCTGAACTCTCACCTTGCACACTGCTTTTTCCCATCTTTGCTTACACAATTCTAACTTGGAAAGCATTTTCTCTTCTCTTATTTTTCCCTTTAACACTCAGCCACGATTAGTTCTTTCAAGAGGCCATTGTCTCTGGATGGGTTGTGGTCTCTTATACTTTTATTTTGTACCCTGTGCCCTATCTCTTCAATTTGTCTGCAGTTGCCTCTAAGGCCAGGACACTATTCTATACCTGTTTAAGGCCTTAGCGTACACCTGGCATAGAACAGGTGCACAACAAACATTTGCTGAATAAATCAGCAAGCCTCCAAAGCCGAAGAAACAGGTTCTTAATAAATCTTGCTGTTCCGGGTGGTCTCAATGAAACTGCTGAGGAGGAGACAAAGTTCAAATCACATAGACAGATCCTAAGCAGATAAATGTTATCACTACACAGCAATAAAAAACCTTTCACAACTGTTTCTTTCAACTGTTCCTCAGTGTCTGAAATATGATAAAAATGCAACTTTGTGATAGTGTCTTTCAAATTAAAAGAGGTCCAAAGCCACCAACCTAAAATGTCTGACAATTTTTGTTTTGCTTTATTTTCTTTTGGGGTATTTGCCACCTCTGTGGTAAAGTTGCAAGACACACAACAGTGTAATTATTTTAACAAATTACAACATTATTTTAACATGATCCAACAGGTCAACTGTTACAAGATTTAATGTATATTGATTTTAATAATTTATCTATTAAAGTTCAATTCTCAAGTTGCTTAAGAAGAAAACTGAATTCAAAACAAAAGAATATAGTAGGATAATGAGCACTCTGGGAGGCTGAGGCAGGTGGATTGCTTGAGCGCACAAGCTCCAGACCAGCCTGAGCAAAAGTGAGACTCCATCTCTACTAAAAAGAGAAAAACTGAGGCAAGAGGATTGCTTCAGCCCAAGTTGGAGGTTGCTATGAGTTATAACACCACAGCACTCTACCCAGGTCAAGAGCTTGAGACTCTGTCTCAAAACAAAAAAAAGAAAGAAAGAAAAAAAGAAAAGAATACAGTAAGGGAGGAGTCCCCATACGTGCCTTAGCTTGAAAAAATAAATAAATCATTTCCCATGAGCAACATGAAAAATACATAGAGCAGGAAACCGGAAACAGGCAACTGGCTGTATTGATAATAGAGAATCAAACTTATCTTGAGGCAGCAAGAGGAAGGAAACTAATCTTTTGACTGAAGGCCTCCTATGACGGATTAGTCTTGGGGCCTAACTTCGTGTTTGTGGATTTGTATATAAATAGAACAGGAGTTGAAATATTTTACCTAACAGTTTAACCATGTACAAAACACATGTAAACATCTGTTCTAAATACATGTGAAGCAAACATGCAATTCCCTGCTAATACTTACAGTCTGATAGGCAGACTATAAAACCAACTGTGACCTCTATATGACCTTGCACCTGTGGTTTACAGTACTTCCTTAGTGGAGCTTCCACATGGTATTTCTTCTGAGCAGCACAGCCCCAATTTTGCCAACATGGAAAAAGGGCACTACAGGAAAAACCTCCAAAGAGGAAAACTACAATAATCAAATGAGAAAGCAGGCTAAATTCCTGGGGTCCTGTCTCCCTCTCAGGTTCATACTTCAAGTTCACAATCCACAGATGCCAAGACTGCAGAGGTGGCTGAGGTTATGCTGGGGGCTTACTCTAAAACCAAATGGGCAGAGTAACACACCTAGCTCCTCTAATATGAGAGCGAAGGTTAGAACCGGTGTGAATTAACAGTAGTATAAAGTGCCAAGACCAGGAGGAAAAAGTTAAGTGCTTTAAAGAAACAGAAATAGGATCTTATGAAAAAAATATTCAGAAACTGCTCATGGTAATTTACCAAAAATAAATGGCACACTCTATAACAGTTTTTACACATAGGAAGCCACATCATGAGCCTGGGACTCTGCTGTTTTCCCTCTCTATAGGACAGGAATTGCAGCCAGGGAGTCAGTCAGGGTGAAGGATGAAATAAGCCCATACCCAAGTGTGGAGGCTATGTTAGGATTTTCACATATTGTACCTTGTTTATTACAACCTGTTATTTTTAAAACTAGGTAAGGAAACTGAGGCACAGAAAGGTTTGCTGATCTGGCTGAGGGCATGCTGCTAGCAAAGGTTGTGTCCAGAGTTAGAGCCCACATTACCTGAATGTCAAAGAATCTCAACTCTCCAGATCACGCTACCATCCCACACTGGCTTAGGAAAACAAGGTATTACCTCCTCAGAACAACAGGAAAATATCACCAACATCCATTTCAGGTCAGTCTCAGGGCCCTATAGCCTCTTTTTATATAGCCCAGGAGTTACACTGGTTTTTACATTTTAAAAGGATTGGGGGGGAGGGATGATATGCCATACAGACCCTATGTGGTCTGTAAAGCCTAACTATTATCTGAACCTTTGTTGAAAATGTTTGTCTTAAAACCAGGAAACAATATTAGTAATATTGTTTACCCTATACCCCATTTGTCAGATTCCATTTTCAGATCAAATCCACCTTAGCAAATATGTACTAAGTGGTTGCTATGCTATGCACAACGTAACCCACTGGGTACCATTTTAAATTTCACTATTACACCTGTTGCCAAGCTGATGCTCTGAAGCTACATGCATTTTCTGGTACGTTACAAGGCCTCTGCCCACATGCCAGGACCCCCTCCCAGGTTAGCTGAAAGGTGTTCCTCTGGCTGCCTTGACACAAGAGGATGAACAGTGTGCCACCCTAGCTGTCAGGAGGGACAAATCACAGTGAGCTCAATGGGCTGGAGTTCCAGGTCTTCACTGTCGAAGGACTGGGAAGAGTGGGGCAGCTGGAGGCCAGATTTCCTGCCTTCCGATGCCCTCTGCACAAGCTGAAGGCTCCTCCAATAGCTATTTCTTGGGTGGGCACTTTGTTCACCATCACCTCTCTTCCCCCAGTCCTCCCTGGAAGGAGGCTAAACAGTACAGAGTGCAAAGTCAACTGAGGGTAACTTGTAATATCCTTAAAAGTTAGAAAAAGCGTGGAATTAAATAGATACCATATCTTAAATTATTAAACTTACATGGCAGAATGCTAACACTAATACAACTAACCAGGAAAGAATTTTTTTTTTTTTTTTTGAGACAGAGCCTCAAGCTGTCACCCTGGATAGAGTGCCGTGGCATCACAGCTCACAGCAACCTCCAATTCCTGGGCTCAAGCGAGTCTCCTGCCTCCGTTTCCCAAGTAACTGGGACTACAGGCGCCTGCCACAATGCCT